>CAJNDV010030224.1:0-28587 GCA_905221635.1 Symbiodinium sp. CCMP2456 | reverse complement strand
GGGCCCTTAAGGTAATGCAGTATTGATATCATCAACAGTATGTCGGGACCAGGATGGACAAAAAGGACAGGCACTCAGCTCACGGGGAGCCACGGACTTCGGGACCCCACCAGACCGGGAGCCACCGATTAGGGTTTGGGGTTAAAGTTCTCGCACCTTCAGTCAAGCCCTACCTATAGTCTATTGTAGTTACTTTATTGGTTTAACCAATCATACATTAAGGATTTTATAAGGTATCCCCAAAAAGGAATTACAATGGAGACGACAGGTAGGTTCTCGCACCCTCAGTCGAACCCTAAACCTTAATCCCTAAACCCCGAAACCATCCTGATTTCCACTGCTTTTCACGCCGACTGTCGAACATGGATCCTCGCCTGGCTTGTCCGAGTTGTGAGAGTGTACCTGTAGTCTCCATTGTAGTTCCTTTTGGGGGGATACCTTATAAAATCCTTAATATATACTTGGTTAAACCAAAAAAGGAACTACAATGGAGACTATAGGTAAACTCTAAACCCTCAACCCTAAACCCTAAACCCCTAAACCCTAAACCCCGAAACCATCCAAGCAAACATGGGAGGCCCATGGCCGGTTCTTGCGGCGAGACGAGGCCGTCGAGCCGAGTCTGTCAATTTCGGCCTGTGCACAGAAGCCGGGTTTTAGGGTTTAGGGGTTTAGGGGTTTAGGGATTTAGGGTTTAGGGTTTAGGGTTTAGGGGTTTAGGGTTTAGGGGTTTAGGGTTTAGGGGTTTAGGGTTTAGGGTTTAGGGTTTACAGGTACAGCATGAGCTGACATGAACAACCCTAAACCCTAAACCCTACATGAACAACAGTATCTTAAAGTCCTGGAGTTCCTGAGGGGCCATGCAGGGGCGTTCATAGTATATCCTGATAGAAATGCAAATTTGCGAACTAAGCTCGGCAGGCACTTCTCCAAGAGCTTTCGTCGCAACTGTGGCAACGTTGCCAAGCCTCTCAACAGGCAGTGTTTTCAGGGTACGGTTTACGGTTTTAAAACCCTAGCCCTAAAGGTTTAGGGTTTGAACCGTTATGACTTTCGGAGCAGCCGTTCGGCATGTAGCGTCTCCCCGACCCGTATTCAAGCTTCGCGGCTTGCGGCAGCGATTTAAAGGTTTGGGCTGTCTGGTGCTCTATCTTCCTACATCATCTACATCGACTGGCGTAACCTACGGGTCAGATAAGTCGAGGCCCCCATATTAGACTTTTGAATCTTCTGCAGCAACGCAGCAGCGGGAAATTCATCGTCGCGCTGCTCTTTAAGTTGGGGCCCTGAATTATGATGTCATCTGTTTGCAGCCGTCTTACTAATGCGTCCTACATAAGGCTGACGTCGTTGCCAACCGTAAGGTTTAGATTTCTTCATATTGAAAAGGGTTTTGCTTTTCATTTGCCTGGAGGAGTCCCAGAGCATGGCACGATCTTGGGTTGTTTGGCAAGTTGCGAACCCTACGCCCAATGAGCCCCAAAACCCCGAAAGAAGCCACACCGTTCGATCCTTTGTTCGGAGGTGGTGGACGCCCAAAGCCTCAGCAGCATCATGCATGCTTTCGTGCCTCGCCAGTAGGATGTGTCAGCCGCCGATCGCTTGAGACTTTCAGGTTCGGCTATGCAGGGAGTTCGTAGAGATTTTCCTACTAAGTGTGATTGACACAGATATTTTTTCAAATTTCCCCCGGTCCAGTTCAACGTAGACCGGGGCATTTCAAAACTACAGTATTCAACATTATCAAACATGTATACAGGTACCCCAGTTCCGAGACCTTAGCCCCGTGCATGTTCCGGGCTGGGTGGGCCGTATGCAATGCAGGGATGGGCACTGGAACCAACCTGCTCAAGGTGCCATTCCAGATGCGTGCCAAGGTAGTAACACTGACAGCTTGTCGTTGCAATTACCACCCAAAGCTTCAGAGAGACAGATCGTCCTCAGCGCTCACATGACTTACTGTGGCCACTGCATTACCAGCTTTGCCAAATTGTGATTGGGAAATCTTGTGACACGCCATGTCGCCGCTGACGCCTGCTGCACTGGTTCCGGAGGCTCGTTTGTCAGCGAACTCATGCCGGACAATCGAAGCAAGACCTTCTACATATAGTAAAGTGTGAAGGTGTCTGCATCTTAGTAAAGTGTTCAGAGCAGCCCGACAAACGTGCAGCAGGGGGTCAAACGAACCTCTTCTGGGACATCAGCATGTCAGCTCTAATATAGGGGCCTTAATAATTAGAATAGAGTTTGGGGGCCCATTACAATATAATGATAATAAGGAACCCCCAAAATAGAATAGGTAATTAATTAGGTCCCTACATCAGCTTCAAGCGAAAGAAGCATCGAACTCAAGGGCCGATCTCAGCACTCTTGAGGTGGCGAATCGCAAAGTCAGCGCAACACTGTCCATCTCTGCACCTTCGATTTGACAGAAATTCAACAGGTGCTTGTTTCCTGTGCAGGCATTTAGGGTCGCATTGTGGTTGTAAGCATGATCATGCACTTGCCTGAACTTAGCGGTTGTCCTGGGCAGAGCTTCAATATCTACCTAAATGGTGGGAGCCTTGCTGCCGGGATCCCTGGTAATTTTTCATTTTCCTATATTATAATTATGTTCTGTTCTCTGGCATCAAAGTTAATTTTGTTTTACTTTACAAGGCAATACACTACTAAATACTGCACTATACTGTACTGCACTGTACGATACTGTTCTATATTATATATTTTGTTAGAATGTGTATTTGTCATGCTATGTTATGTTCCAATATGTTACATTGTATTTTATTGTGTTGTGTTGTAATATGTTGTGTCATATTCTATCAAAACTATGTCATATAACACCTAGATTTAAAAGGTAGGGGAAGGAGCCTTGGAAGGAGCCTCACCTCGCCAAAGGGCCCTCACATCTGCAAGGTTCAGGGAGCTGCCAGGGATTCTCAAGGTTTGGGCTCCGGGTTCAGAGGGTGTCGTTGCAAGACCGAGGAATGTGCCAGGAGGAAGCGCGATGCAGGCGAAGAGGTCTTCGCCCTTGGCTTTGGTCAGAGCCCCTTCCCTGTACCGGAGCCTATGGCTCCTCACCTAAAGCATGGGTTGAGAGGGTTTTAAGGTGTACTCACTGCGGCACAACTACTTGGTGAAACACCTCTGTGACATGATTTCTACATGTGACCACTACATGTACTAGCCGAGTGGCTTGCGAACGGCCATTCTGAGTCTCACGTTTCCTGAATCGTTCTTTGGGCTGTTGGCTCTGCCGCTTGCTGTAATGTGCTAGCCAGATCTAGAGATGAGATACCCTATGGCATGAGTTACCTAATTAGCAGCTTACTAACCATCTTCTGGGTCTATGGGACCCCGAAACCATCCCAAACCCTAAACCCAATAGCAGGTGACTAGCCACATTCTGATTCTATGGGACCGGTAACCCAGTTTTGCTGGGCAGCCGGAGCCCTAGGGACTGTGGCTCCGGTCGTATCCACGGTGTGGCGTTGCTGCTCTAGGTCAGCAGGGGTTTAGGGTTTACTTGGAGGTTCGTGGGTAGTTATAAGTAGGGTTATGAGTATAGGGTAACTGTACTTATAACCCATATTAGGGGACTTATAACCCCACTTAAAACGACCCATGAACCTCCAAGTAGGGATGTCAACTCAGCTTTGGGTGTCTAGGTGTCGTGGCTTTGGTTCCTTGACCTCGCAAGTCGGGTCCTGTGTTCGCTTCATCCGTCACTGGTACTGCTCAATGCTGCACACCGTTTTGGATTCCGTTGTTTCGTTCCAGTCGGGGAGGAGAGGCGGTGTTTCCAAGGCTTCTCTTCAAGTCTCCCTGCTTGGAGGTTCATGGGTAGTTATAAGTGGGGTTATAAGTCCCCTAATATTGGGTTATAATCATAGTTACCCTACTTATAACCCTACTTATAACTACCCATGAACCTCAAAGTGGGGGTTGGGAACCCTCGGCCTTGGTGCAATGAGGTGCAAGAATGCCAGGCGCATGCGCATGTCAAGGACGGCGGTCCAAAGCACGAGTTCATTGCCGCGTGTTTCAGCTGGGGCAACGAGAGCTCAGTCTTCCGTAAGCTGGCTGCCGTGTTTCATTCAACAGCTGCGGAGAATGTGTTGTTTGTTGGATTGCGGGCCTCTTGCATATCAGGATTACCTGCCGGTGCGCGGCCTTCCTTTGTTGCGTGAGACGATTGCCGACTGGGTGCTTCGGCTTGTCATGTGTCAGATCTCGTTCCACCTTACTGGTTTGGATTGCTGAGCACAGGTAGGTTCACATGCGGCATGGAGGCAGCTTTCATGTCGCAGCCAAGTGCAAGCAGGCGTTATAGTCTTGCCATGTCTTGCCAAGAAGCAAAGAAAACATGTGCAGGTAGTGGTGTAGCCAAAAAGATTTGCATCGAGTGCTGTTCGTCGAGGACTGTCCTGCGTTTTGAGTGCGTGGCAGGCGAGGTTTCACAAGGGCGTCCCAGACGTCACGGCCGAGGACGTCCTGGTTGGACCCGGGTCAAAGCAGCTGATTTACCTGCTGCAAGCCGTCTTGCAGTGTGATCTCCTACTTCCACGGCCGGCGTGGGTAAGTTATGCTCCACAGGCCGAGCTTCTTGGCCGCAGAGTCTTCTGGGTCGAGACATCCGCGGAGAAGCAGTGGAAAATGGATCCGAAAGATCTCGACGAGGCATGCCGTCGTGGCGATTCAGACTCGCCGAACCGCCTCTTCATTTTCAACAACCCGCGCCTGGCCTGGCCTTAGAGAAATATGGGAGTTTTCGAAAATAAGGGGTACCTTATTTTGGGGTCCTTATAATAAGGGTCCTATTATTTAGGGTACTATATTAGGGTCCCCTATTTTCGGAAACCCCCATACTTTGCTTTCTTGCATGTTGTCTGCCATACCGTATGAAGCTGTGGTCGATACCTGCCCACACTGTGCCCCGACCACCTAAGGTGCAATCCGACCGGCACAGCTGTGACGGCCCAGACTGTTGTCGAGTTGGCCGCCGTCGCTCGAGCACATCGCCTGCTTGTCCTGGCAGATGAGATCTACGATTACCAGCAGCTGCTGGGCCTTAATACAGGGGCCTAGATAATTACCTATACTATTTTGGGGGGTTCTGATTCATGATTAAAGTATAATATACCCCAAAACCCTATTCTTAGTATTAAGGCCCCTACATGAAACTCGTAGTTTGTCCTATAAGGTGGCAGAGTAGAGACCGACTCTGCAAGCATCAAAGCCAGAAGTCACTCTCCGCGTAAGGTTCGATGGCAATCATGAGCCCTTTGCCAAGCACTATCCTGAAGGCACCATAACTTTGACTGGTATTTCGAAGTGGGCAGGAGCAGGTGGATGGCGTCTTGGTGCCTTTGTATTTCCCAGCAACCTACGTTGGCTCTTGAATGCCATGGCCGTGTATGCGTCCGAGACTCACTCATGTGCGGCGGCTCCCATTCAGTATGGTGCTGTTCCTGCTTTCGCTGCCCACCGCGACACTCTTCACGGTCAATACATGTGCCATTACCTCAATGCATCTCGGAGCATTCTGGGCGCAATCGGAGAAACTTTTGCCGAGGTGCTGCGTGGAGGCCCGGCAGCAGCAGAAACACCCCACACCTTTTTAGTTTCCAATCAGCTTTGCCCGCCTCCGCATAACTATTCTCTGGAGTAGACAGAGAGGGGAAGTACGAGAAACACGCCAGGTTCTCCCTGTGACATGATTGTGCCCACTGGCGGTTTCTATGCATGGATCGATGCTGAGTCTGGGAATCTTGGACAGCATTGAGATCTGTTCGGACTTGCAGCTGAAACCGGCCATGCGGAGTGTTTCGACAACTATGGTCATAAGGCATTAGTCTTGTCAACCAGGATTCACCAATGTATGGGAGTTGGTTGGTCTAGGAAGCAACAACGGGTTCTACACTAAGGCAGTGGTTGGACTTGTTCACTAAACGCTCTGGCAGCGAGCCGACACTCGCATGTCTGAACTGGGCTTAAGTTGCGACTGCAAAGGCTCCCTCTGACAAGTACTGAGAATGTAGATGGAAAGATCAAGGACGATGGACAGACAGAAGTATACCGGCACCTCACCCCACATACACAGACATGCGCCGCACGCACGCACTTGCACACACACACACACAAACACACACTTACAAAAAGAACAACGAAGACAACCAACAGCAAGCCAACACACCAGTTGTCAAATTAAGGAATCGGCGCGAGAGCTTTGTGCGCAAGGCTTGGTTGTGGCGACTCCACGTTTTGTTTCCGCTCTTATGCAGAATTGGGAGTTCTAAATATGGTATATTCATATTTGTATGATTTGCATATATATATATATACATTTGTGTTTATACAGACAGACAGACAGACAGACCTACATACATACACATGCATAAAGACACACACATATATATATATATACCTATGTATGTATGTTCATGTGTTTAGTGACTTAGATTTATACGGACATGTCATATGTGTATATATATATATACATAAACACATACACACATACACACATACAAACGTACATACATACTTACATACATGTACACACATATACACACATACATACATACATACATACATACATACATACATACATACATACGGACATACATACACACATACATACCTACATACATACATACATACATACATACATACATACATACATACATACATACAAATATGTATATATATATATATAGGCATACACACATATATCTAGTCACACACCCAGGCACGAGCTGAACTCAATGTTCAGGCTTTGGTTCTCTGCCCGCAGTTGGGTTTTTTGGGGCTGCTAGGTGTTGCGGTGTAGAGCTCAGTGCAGGGTGGCACATGGCCTCATGGTTTCGCAACTCAGTATGCTGCATTCTAAAGGCCCGAAGCCGTGCCGGCACGTCTGAGTGAACCAGCGTGTCGCTTTGAAGTGGTAACTCAAGGTGTGAAAGGCCTTCAAGCCTCCGGAGGAAGAGGGAACAGCATTTCATGGCCGTGGCCCGTGGCATGCTTCCAAATAGATCGGCTCACACCACCCTTGACTTTTCATGGAGTAAGAACGATGCAGCAGGCAGCTCGGGGCTAAGTTTTAAGGGGCGGATTTTTCGCAAGCAGCAACCACCCAGAAGCTGTCGGGCTGCATCAGGGGCTCGGGGTCTTTGTTCCGAACAGACAGGGGATCACCACATCCGGGCAGCTCGCGCAGCGTTTGCTCGACGAGACGGGCGTGGCCACTCTTCCTGGCTCCCTGGTAAGCTTTGGATGCCGGGCATAGGCTCTAGACTAGGTATTGGGGTGTATTCATGCATGATTCTCTGCGCTAGATTCTGGCATGTCGGGCATCAAGGGATGAGAGTGAGACCCTGGATGTTTGCTGTCTCGCCGTATGATGAAAGCATGGTCCTCATCCGAACGCCCGAACATGGTAGGGAGGACTTGTTTGCGTTCTCGGGCAGGTCAGGTTGCAGGGCATCGTGGTAACCTAGTGTCTCATGGCCGACGATCCCGAAGATTGCCCGGCGGTGGTGGGGATAGTGTGGGTAGTGGTGTGCGGCTGAGTTTGATGAGGATTCTGGTGGTGATGAATGAGTTTGGTGTTGATGGTGAGAATCCGAGTGAGGGCAAGCTCATCCTCACTATTCCGCATGTTTTCAGGAGAGAGCTATGGCTGGCCACCGGAAAAGTTATGCCTGCATGTTGCGTACGTGGATTTCGATGGTGGTGCAGCAATCGAGGCACAGGACGTGTTTCTTGAAATGCACACGGTCTTGTTGGATGCCGTCCACTCCCCCCCCGAAGAAAAATCGATCGACTTCCAATAGTGGCGCGTGGGGGATGCCAGAACCTGCTTAATCTAGAAGCCTGAAAACTTGCCAGGGTTATTCCTTAGGGTTGTAGGGCTCCTTCTTATCCATACCATAGTTGCAGTATGTTATAGTATGATTTGTCGAAATCTTATGGTAATCATTAAGGCTTTTTATGTCAATGGGCTTAGGGAGTTTGACGAGTTCTACCTGACGTACACTGCCAGCGTAGGTCGCAAGCACGAGCCGAGGGCCCTCAATCGCCGGAAATCTCTCCCCTCTGAGGATTTGATATAGGGGCCTTATGGGCCTTAATAATTCGAACCGGGTTGTGGGGCCCATTATACTATAACTATAATAGGGAACCCCCCAAAATAGGATTGGTAATTATTCAGGCCGGGGCCGAGGGTTTAGGGTCTGCAGAAGTCAGAGGGATTGTTTCAATCTCTCTACAGGCGTGTCGGCTGAGCCGTTCAGCCAGAGAGGAGCTCCGGGAGTCGGATATTTCGGGCCGAACAGACTTGTTTAGGGTTTAGGGTTTAGGGCCAAAGTTTAGTGTTTAGGATTTAGGGTAGGCTTTTCGAAGGCAATTCATAAACGGCTGCCTCCCTACCTCAGGAAGCTTCCCCAGTCTGAACCCTCATTGCAGGCAGTGGGAAAACTACCCCGCTTCAGTGGCAAAAAGGATCCGGCCGGCGACGCCCAGCTCCTTGCTGCAGTTCATGGTTTCCGGTCTTCGGGGCCCATGTCATTTGCGCACTCAGTTTGGAGATCTTGAATCTGGAAGATCGGTCCAGAAACAAAGAGAGGGGCCAGACCTCCGGCCTGTTCCAGCCTCTCTCCAGGAAGGCGCGTGAAGAGCCAAGCTTGATACTTGTAGTTTGGACACCTAATGTTTTACAGACTTGATAAAGATTAGCGGGCTCATGTCTTCCATCACAAGGCGGTCAGAATTCGGCTAGCATCAGACGAAGCTGAGCTCCAAGGGAAGATGCCCCAAGGGAAGATGCCCCGATACTCCCAGCCCCAAGTTGCTCAATCCTGCCTGGGTTCGTCGGAAACATGGTGTTCAAGCTTGAATGCAGCGTCACTTCACCAGCGAACTTCTAGTCCTGCAGCTGGTACTTCCAACCTGTTTGGGAAGATCCCAGCTCATCTCCATGTCAGCCGCACAGTGTGAAACCCTGAGCCAAGGTTCGTGCGCGAGTATGCCCCTCGCGTCTACCAGGGGGCATGGAAGCTCAGAGAATGGTTGGCACAGACGCGGGTGCCAAACGAGCCCCTGCATGAGCTGAATGTCGATCCAGATCGATTGACCTCGAAGGTTGAGAAGCCACATCTCCCGACCTTACGGACCAATAAATGACTACTCTCTTGGCTCGGCCTGCTGACCAAGGGGCAGGCCGCAGAGTGTGCACAAAGCACATGCAGTAGAAACAGAACATTCCCTGACAAAGCCGTCAAATTTTTCGCACTTAAGGTTGCATCGAAGATATCCACAGTTACTGGAGATTACTAGCGGACTCCGGTGGTCAGTGGGCCTTGAGCTTTCGCATGGCTACACTGTTTTTCATCGGGCAGGCAGATGGCATCTTGCCAATTAGCATTCAGAAACCCCGAAGGCTTGGCATTCCTACACATCTTGGCAAGTTCCTCAGGGGTCGTTGCAAGCTCACTTTAAATGCTAGGCTGTCCATGGAAGTTTGGGTTACATAGGACCAGATCAGGCTGAGCCTTTTCGGAGGGTGCTGCAGCAGAGGGGCGTTCGTCTCGCCGACGACGGGAGTGGTGTGCAGCCTTCTAGATGCGGATTCCTTGAGAAGGCTGTGTTGGGCTTTGCGACATGCTGGTTGGCATGAGGTGTGGCATTTCTTTATCGCTTGGGGTTCCGACCCCCGCACAAATGAGGCCGATTGACCTTTTCCCCGCTCCAAGGGTTCTTCTATCTTTCTTGGTTTGAATATTTTCATCATGGGTCCAGTGCTTGAGGGTTGCTGGTCTAAGTCTGCTTTCAAGCAAAAACTGTGTCCACGGTTACTCGTGTGGAACTGTCCCGAGCCAGATGTCATGAAGGCTTCACACACTACAGGTCTCCCAACCATTTTGCGAGACAGCGGGACTGAGAGACCACTGCCTCTCTGTGTACCGAACTTCCCGCTGTGAGCTTGCAATTGGGAGTTTCTCAAACAGAAGAGATTGCCGTAAGCATCGAGAAGTATTGATCGACGGCTGCGCAAGAAGGTGGATGGCAGAACAGTGACATGCGTGCACTTCACTGCTGCAGTTGCAGTTGTATTGAGCACTTTGAGGTTCAGTGTTCACATAGAAGGCGCACCGGTAATGGAACATCAGACGAGGTGTCGCCAGACATACCCCGGTAACGAGAATGAAATCCCTACCGACAAACACGAAGACTATGTTTGCTGTTTCTGCAGCCTGCAGATTGACCAGCACTGTCTTTGCAGTTGATTCAACCTTCTCTTGTCAGAATCGATGTCCAGTATTGTTTCAGTGCGGATGGTTCGTGATGCAATGGGCAAGGAATTGCCCATGCCAGCTGGTGGTCCTGTTAACATAAATCTCATAGGGACCGGATGACGTGGCTGAGCAAATGCGGCGGACAGATCGAGAGAGGAGGTGGAATGATGAGTGAAGTCAGAAAAGGACAGAAAGACACGAACATTAGCTGAATGAACGAGACCTGTACGTATGATGAGAGGAATGGAAATCAAAAGACTGGATGAAGTGGTACCACGTGCTTTGGGAAGACATGGTGCGGACCACATGCAATCGCACGCATGAACAGACTGCGTGCGCGAAAGGAATGTTTGAAAATGTCTGACAGGCCGGCTCGATCGATAGTTGTGTCGCTCATTCAAACAAGGCGTCTATCGGCAGGCCAAGACAAAGTACTGGTCGCAGAGGGCTTGATCTGGATTGAAGTAGGAGATGTTCCCAGGTCGGTTTTACGTTGATGAGTCTTAGTTTGCACGGGCACCTTACCAATAACATGTGGGCCACCAGGCAGGTAGGGGCATCCAGGAATGCGTCTGTTTCCTGTGTATGGGTGTAGGTTGGTCGATCGCGCTCCCGCGCGTTGCACATTCCTGATTGGATCAGTGGATGGATGGCCTGGTAGGTGCTGTATGTACCCACAAGTACCTATGCTAGGTAGGCATGCGCATCCATGCAGTCAGCTGGTGACAGACATCGCAGGTACCACTGCGTGGCAATCACTTTTCCGGCTTGGATTATTCAGCAGATGCACAGAGAAACATCCGCGCCACCCGAGGCCACCCGCCTTGATTTCTCCAGCTCCGACTTCATAAAGGCAAGGTGCCTGCCGGAAGCAATGCATGAATGGACGAGCTGCGGCATGCTGAGACAGCATGACCCCATTGCCGAATCTTTGTTCGAAGGCAGTTGTGACCCATCGGAAATCATCCCCGGATCATAATCCCTTGAGAGAAGGACCCCTTCCCGGAAGAACTGACACCCGCTTCTCGTGACATCCCCTGACTGGAGCCCTCTATACCTCGCACATCCCCGAACTAGGAGAGAACCTGTGGTACCCTCCATTTGAGTCTGGAGTCAGGTGGTGCAATTCAGCCTGCCACGCGTGGCTGAGGAGATGGTGACGCTTGATGTTATGTACATGTACATAATACTTAGCTACACTACGTATATACAACATACATACATGCATACATACGGACATACTTTGTGTTACCTACAGGCGAATGGACATACACGCACATACAAATGCAAACATTACAAATATACATGCGTGCATGCATGCAAGTATAAATGAATATAGGTATGAATAATTTTGAGAAATCTGATACGTATGTATGTATGCGTGCAGACATGCATGTTTACACATGTTCTTATATGCATATATTAAAATATCCATGTATATATATGTTTAATCGTTTATCTAGTCAATATGTATTCACAACTGGTTGAAACACTCGTATGTATGTTCCCATCTACATATGTATGTTTACATATACATATATACTTACACACACACACACACACATATATATATATATATATATGTATATGTGTGTGTGTGTGTGTTTGTATATATCTGCGTATATATATATATATGTATAACCCATAGTGTTTCCGGGATCCTCGTCTGACCTCGTCGAGAGCGGGTGCCAACAACACATATATATATATATATATACATATATGTGTATATGCCTTTCTGTATAACATACGCATCCAACACACACGTAAATATGTAAGTCAAACAGATAGCTGTTCATGCATTGTGTGTGTGTGTGCGTGTATGTATATATATATATATAGAGAGAGAGAGAGAGGTGTGTGTGTGTGTGTTCAGGTTGGGCACTGCCGAAAGCCGTCGTGATCGGAGCTTCGTGTTTAGGTACACGCTTGGTTTTTGTGAGGAGGATTCGCCAGGAGTGTGTGAAGATACACCAACAAGCCAACGCAGAAGCACCATCAGAAAAGCCTTCACTGTAAGAATTTCTCTGTCTTTTGCGTTTCCATTGTGTCCAAGCCCGTTCATCCAGGCATCAGTGCCATTGCTACCTGAGCCTGGGAACCCGAAGTTGGAACCATTAAGCCGCCAGCCAAGTGACTGAGGATAACAGACCTGGTGCTTACTGTGGGTGCTGCAAAGCGGATGGAAGGCATCTGGGGCCTTTCGGGTTTTGTGTTGGGGCCGCGGGTTTGTGGTCCAAGCCTAGAAGTGGCCCTGGTTTTTGGATACGCAAGAACATGAGAGGAACCAAGATTGGCAACTGCGGAGGGAGAGACACAGGCTTAGTCATCTTACTTACTGGTTCATGTACGGAACCGTAGCTCGCGGCCCCATGCGGCACCTGCTGCTTGTTGAACACCTGACACTTCACAGGTAATTGGTTGTACTACAATGAAAACACGAACCATGACACGTGGCATATTATGGCATGACACCGCCAAGTATGATAACAAAAATGATGATAGTGAAGAGCGCTGCTCATTTTGAGCGAAAACTCCAAAGCAGGAACTGCTCTCAAAATTTCAGAGCCATAGGAGCAGCAGCAGGTGCTTCATAGCCCTCAGCTCCCCGCACTGCCGAAACGCCTATAAGCCTTAAGCCACCAAGCCGGCACAGGAGACTGAAACCACTTCGAAAAAACTCTTTCAAGCACCATGCCTTTCTAATCCTTGAGCCCTAAACCCTAAACCCTAAACCCTAAACTCCTAAACCCTAAACCGCTAAAGATGTCATTTTTGACTGCAGGGCTTCCTCCCGACCCTCAGCTTTGGGAGCCTCTCTTCCGACACTGCCTCCGGCTTCAATCATTGCCCCCTGGTCCGAAATGTCATGTTGTGCCATTTAAGGTTTAGGGTTTAGACGTCACAAGCCCGGATGCAAAAAGGGTCTAGGGGTTTGGGAACATCCGCAGCGAAGCCAAACATCCCCCAGTCTCATCTGCAAGCGCGCTACCTGTGTCTGCCGAGCTTCAGGGGTCCCCGATCCAGTCTTGGCTTTGCAAGTAAGGCCCCGATAGTATCTGAACTGAAGCCGTTGCTGGCATCGTCCCTCTTTCCTTGGAGTATGACCAGGAAGCATCAGTAGATCCGAATATAGAACCTCTATTTCATGTTCCTAGATAGTGATCGTATCCCAAATTACACAGATCTCTTGCAAAGGGACCCTCGGGGCCTCGAGTCCCTTCAGCGCCCGAGGCTGATGCCTTCAGCTGTCGTCGTCGTGCTCGACTCTTGCTACCGGAGGGTTTTTCAGCATGGTTTAGGGAAAGATGCCGTCCTAAATGTTAAATGGCGGGTTTTGCCGTAGCCTTCCTCACTTGCATTGTTGTTGCTCTAGGCTTGGCTTGCAGCACATTCGTGGGGCCCAAGATCATGCAAACCCTCCCGCCATCCTGCTCCTTGCGGCTACTTGGAGGTTCATGGGTAGTTATATGTGGGGTTATAAGTCCCCTAATATGGGTTATAACTATAGTTACCCTACTTATAACCCTACTTATAACTACCCATGAACCTCCAATTAGCAGCAGAGAAGGTTGCAAGAGACATGAACCCAACACGCTTCATGAAAAGTTGAGGGACCTTCGTCTAATAAGGCCCAGGGCTTTCGACATGGGTTTCGGGGCTTTTGGCTCATGTAGTAGATAGCACAGGAGCCTACAAATCATTACCAGTACTATTCCTTTGGATTCCCTATTGTACTTTTACTGTACCAAAACCCCCAAAGCCCTATTCTAATTGTTAAGGCCTTTTAAGCTCCACAGAAGGGAACCCGAAGTATGGACCCGAGCAGACCCAGATTTCCCACGGGAAGGTCGGTCGACACTTCGGCCAACAAGTCTTGGGATTCACATAGGGGTCTTGATTCGAACAGCGGTACCCTTAGGTTCCTGTAAGGGGTCAATGAAGGTACTATAGGAGATTATTCGTATAGGGGTCTTGATCTTTGAAATAGGCTGGCGGGTATATTGTAGTATAAAACCTCATCCAGGAATCAAAGTACATGGCAGAGTAAGCTCAGCAGGACGCCTCAAGATGTTGTTGCAGTTGGCTTGAACGCGACGCCGACATGTACGCCTTATGGCATTGTTCCAACATGCAGGGCTTCGCATGTCACAGGGTGTGTGCCATGTGTTGATGATGCCTGTACGTGTTAAGATCACACTGCACGGAAACAACCAGCCAAGCTGCGAGCACGAGCTGCCCCAGAGCAAGGAATTGGCTCTTCAACTACAGCATGGCAGCGCCGAGTTTTGGCACACCATGCTCTCGCATTGTCGTCCCCCCAGCACGAGATTTTTTACCCAGAGAGTGACATTGAAACATTCACTAGAAGCTGGAGCTAAACATGTTTTCAGTCTGTGCTGCTGTGGCCCTCCAGAACAATCTTAGCCCTGCCCGACTCCGAAGAGATTTAGGTTTTGGGTGCAGCCCCTTGCTGTTGGCTTTCGCGAACGAGGTGCCACGTTGCTGGAGGCATCCCGCTTCTATGAGGCCTATCATATATCTATCCTCGCCCTGCTCTTTGCCGACCTTTGCGCAGGACGGGACAGCAGGCTACTATTTGATAGGGGTCTGTGCGGAAACTTCGATAGGGGGCTGTGCAGAAAGCAGCAGAAACTCCTGCACGAAGGAATTATTCGCTGAACGCACCAAGCCGAAGAAAAGCAAGCCTTTGCCTCATCCTCGAACCACTTCTGGGCGAGGGGCACAGGAGCTGCAGACAGCGGTCCCGCTCAATACTTCATTTTGAGCTGCAGGCACACTCATCGTACACCCAGACGTATCAAACTGGAGGTAATTAGGTTTCGATGACGAATCAGCGAGAGGACCCAAAACACCGTGGGTGATGCCGGATGATCTCAAGAGTCTTGGATGCATTTCAGGGTGCCCTTTCGTTCAAACCCGCTCAGAAGGTGAG
Source organism: Symbiodinium sp. CCMP2456 (assembly GCA_905221635.1). NCBI lineage: Eukaryota > Dinophyceae > Suessiales > Symbiodiniaceae > Symbiodinium > Symbiodinium sp. CCMP2456. Next base: position 13,341 of record CAJNDV010030224.1, on the reverse strand, counting down.
AATAGGTCCTGGTAGGTTCTCCCACCTTGTCTCTGAGTCTCCAATCCGAAGGACACCTAAACCCTAAACCCCAAACAACGTCCGAAGAAACTCCCTGCGGTGCGACTTGGTCAGCTGGGCGGGTGGGAAAAAGAAACCCCAAACACCTAAACCCGAAACCCACACGGCCAGGCCCTAAACCCTAAACCCTAAACCCTAAACCGGCCAGGAACCGAGCTCTTGCTGCCGCCGCCTCTGCCTTACTGGAGCTCCAGGGCGCTCGTGGCAAGCATGGGACCGTTTTTGTTGGGCTCAGCAGCAGGTTTTTCATTGGAGACGTTTGGACTGTACTACACTTTACTATCACTATACTTTATTTCATGTTTTATTGAGTATTTTGCTATATTAGTTTTATAGATCATCTAATTAGGACAAGTTCAATCCTGGCTTTGTCTTGGAGGCCGTTCTCAGGGCGGCTCCTTCTGTGGGAAGTGGCATGGGTTTCGGGTTTAGGGTATTGTTGCGACATGAAAATGCAACAGTGATTTGAAGTGCCCTAGCATAGTCTTCCTTGACAAAACACTCAGATTCGTTGACATGTTTGGAGGGTTCAGTGCCCTCGCTTCAAGCTACTACAAGGGCCTAAATAATTAATTACCAATACTATTTTGGGGCGGTTCCTTATTCTAATAATAGTAGAATATACACCAAACCCTATTCTTATCATTAAGGCCTCTACATTACCGCTTTGATTGGAGGCAGTTGAGAGCCAGCATGTTGATGTTTTTCTTAGGATTGTTCGCTTGCCCCACAAGCCCCCTTATCTGCATGCCGTGGACTGGAGCTGCCTCTCAGCGTTGTGTCCAGAGCGTGTATCGTGGATTCAAATCCATGGTTACCAAGGACAGTGCGAAGTTTCCAACCTGGCAGACTTGGTCACGGCCTTGGACCTGGGATCATCTAGATAGCTTAGGGCATGCCCGTTTTGGGTAGTTACATCACCGTGAACCATCTATAGCTCCATAATCACAAGTAGTAGCCCAATATCTGTCAAAGTACTTTACTTATCCTATTTCTCAGGTGATGTAACTTCCGGCAAGGCCAGGTATATTCATTTTATGGGGAATAGTATGGGGCATGGGGTCTGTCACCTAAACCCTATGTAAATCCTAAACCCCAACCCAGAAACCCAGCTTTGCGACGGCATTCCAAGCTGCAAACCCCAGGCTATTGCTTTCGTACGCGCGGACTTCAAGAATGAGATGCTCCAACGAAGGATACTCGCCCAGGCTCCTCAGAAATGGGAGTTTCGGATAATTAGGGTACCTTATTTTGGGGTCCTTATAATAAGGATCCTACAAATTAAGGTACCATATCAAGGTCCCCTATTTTTGGAAACTCCCAAATCGACACCGCAGCTTGATCTGTGTTTCTGTATTTGCATGCGGGTTGCACCATATAAGCCCTGCCCAGACACTCCAAATGGCAAGAGTTGACTGCCAAAGTTCGCAATGTTCAGGAAGACGATCGTAGTTTACGATTCTGGAGGCAGACAGGACAAGTTTCGCATAAGCTCACAGAAGCGGCGTAGCATTTAGATATTTCTCTTGGTTTTTGACGGTGCACACATGTGTATATATATATATAGATAGGGGGTACAGATGTATATGTATGATGTCTCATTGCAGCTCATGACGGACATACGGACCGCTGCCGAAATCATAAACATCTGATGTCACTAAGTGTTGATGCTGTCTCCGCACTCAGTCCCTGCCATTGGGCTATCAACCCACCACGAGTCCATGTGGGGGTTTCCGATTATAGGGGGTACCTTATTTTGGGGTCCTTATAATATGGATCCTACTACTATTTGGTACTATATTAGGGTCCCCTATTTTTGGGAACCTCTATGTGCACACCGCCTGTGTTGCATCTTGTGCTTTAATCTTTGGCGGTCTACATTCACAAGCAGGAGAACGGTATATCCCTCCGGGTGTAGCATATTCCCAAGATTTCTGCCTCCTGCAGAAGCAGATGCACATCTATAGGCATGTAAATTGAGGACATCTGCTCCTGTTCAATAAGTCTATGGCTTGATCCAGGCAACCAGACAGCTCGCAGAGATCGCGGTCACTGGCTCCATACTCCGAGTGGTAGCAAAGCCCTGCAATTCTCAGGGAAAGATGGGGCATTGCTTTTCATTTGTACGAGATGGGCACAAGTTCAGAGCTGTGGTGCAAGATTTTACGCATAACATTGCAGAATATCTTGTCATTCGAGCATGCTGCCACGGAGCCAAACTGTCAGCCTTTGCATGCCGTCTGGCTTGAAGAGCACCAGACGGCAGCCCAAAAGTTAAGAAAGCCACGTGAAAGGCAGACTCTGAAGACTCTGAAGCCGACATTGAAAGCTCTTCAATGGCTATCGTTGCACCCTGCAGCTCAGGCAGATCACCATCATGCTAGACGCCTGCTGGCTGCTTTGTGCCACGCGCATGGCAAGGTGCGTGGCCTGCTGCAGCGTTTGAGCCTACGTTTAGGCTTTGGGAGTCATGGATGGTTGCTCATCGAGGCAGTCCTGCAGTAAAGATGGAAGGTTTTGAGTGCAGAAGCGTTCATGGGGGGTGGGGAGGTTGCTGCCGGACGATCGTTGCGGCAATCTAAAATCTAGTGAAGTGCACAACTAGAACATGGTGCAACGAAGCCCTTCCTGATTCCTTGGAGCATGCCCTAAACCCTAAGCCCTAAACCCTAAACCCTAAACCAGCATTTCTTGAACTGGCTGCATTAGATTCTGCGGCCCCAGAGGATCCTTCTGTTCGGCTGAGTATATAGAGCCCGAGGAACTAATGTAGGGGCCTTCATAAGTAGAATAGGGTTTTGTGGTATTATTATACTATAACTGGAATAAGGAACCCCCCAAATAGTATAGGTAATTGTTTAGGCCCTTATATTGTGTTCACAGTGTGTATCATGAACCCACTGCACATCTTTGTGGTAGCAACTGCAGTCGTCAAAGATGCGGCAGGAAATCATCGAGATGAACCATCACGTCGCGTTAGCGGCCAAGTTCCTGGAGTTTGTACCAGGTGAAGGTGGACATCTGCTGGAATAAGCACCCAGAAGAGACTGAATCTCCCAGTGAAAGCAGACTCCGAAGACTGGCTTCGGCCCTGGGAAGTACAGGAGGAGACTCATAAGGCTTTGCAAAGACCGCTTCCACTTCCGCAGCAACTTCAAGAGGCGGCCTTGCCGTCCAAAAGGTCTAGACGCCGACCATCCGTGGCTTCAGTGTTCGATCAGAATGAGCAAGGAGATTCATGGACATCAAGAACCCAAAGTGCGAGTCGCTGATGCAGTCGAACCGGGAGAATGCTTTGTGAGCTCAGGACACACGAAGCATTTTGAGTTGGGGAGCTGGCGCGGTGCAGAGCTCCAAATCCGTAGACACAGGTTTGTGGATTCGTAGGTCATATCTTCCTGTGACCTGCAGTGCAATTGCCTGTGCCAGTGTGTATGCCCACACACCAGCAGGTCCATGAGACTTTTGTGCGCAGACCTTGACTGCTACCCGCATTGCACGTTGCAGTCCCACCGACCTAAATCTAAGAAGATCAGCGCAGCTACAGCCGAACTGCAGCGATCGCAAAAAGTCAGCATGACCACCACAATCACTGCCACCACCAGAATTCCCAGGATCCCTGTCGCCATCACCATCATTCACCACATGGGCATCTTCACCACCTGCACCAGCATTATCGTCATCGCAATCATACACATCATCAGTGACAGCAAGACGGCACAGAGGTACTGACGATCATCTCCTACGATGCCATTTCATGGTTTCCGGCGGCCACATCCCGAGCGCACTCTGCTGTAGCCGAGGTTGCAACGCTGGAAGGTTTTGTACACTTCTGTGCTATAGTGCAGCCCTATGTGCTCGACGACTCTACAGTTGTACAACGCGTTATGTATCTTTGACTCTGTGCATACTATAGGAGCCTAAATGATTACCAATACTATCTTGGGTTGTTTAGTCTAATTATAGTATAACGGACCCCAAAACCCAAGTCTAATTATTAAGGCCCCTATACTATGCATGTGGGTATTTTTCTAAAATTAGGGTCTCTTTTTAGGTCCCCAAAATAGTACGGCACCCTTATAAAAAGGACCCCCAAAGGAACCCTAATTTAGAGAACTACCCATGTGCATGCCGTTGGCAACATGGTTGCAAACGGTACCCAAGTCATGCTTGCACCTCGCTGCAGACACGGAGTCGCCTTCTTCGGATTTCTGGGTCCTGTACCAAAAAGCCAGTTAGGGTTTAGGGATACCAGTCCAGGTGTAAAAAATGGGTTTAGGGTTCAGGGCTTATAGGGTCTAGGGTTTAAGGTTTTAGGGTTTAAGGTTATGGCAGACATCAGACATCTGTTCGCCAAGCAGGTGCGGGAGCCCTACGACGAGGAGAGTCTGACCAGGTTCATGATGCAACACAGGCGTGGCATCAAGGGAAGCACGGAATCGTTTAGGGTTATTAACATATGGGCCGGATAAATTGGTAATATGATTCCCCTACAGTTCCTACATAATGAACTAGTTCATATACCCAAAAGCACGAGTCATATCATTCAGTCCCCTACAATGAATTATTGGTGTTCTCTTGAGGGCGTGGGGAGCTGCACCGCTTTGCGATCTTGTCCAGGAGGGGCTCCAGCGTCTTCTCGCTCATCATGTGGCTTGGCTTGAAGCAGTTCCATTGCCTTATGATTTAGAATAGGGGTTTCTGTAATGGGTCTTTTAATTAAAGGATATATAGTAGAACAATCAAGTAGATAAGTTTTAATAGGGTTTGTTGTGTTCCATGGTTCTCGCAAGGAACCCCGAAGAATAATCTTGGTGTTCGCTCGTGCTATGAGAATACCGGTGGCGACACTCTGGAACCCCAAAGCTTACAGTCCCCTCTTGCTTGCCTGAAGCCTTATTTTGTTGTGCTGGATAACTTCTGAGCCTCCAGAGGGTTGATTTTCAAGCCACGCTCACCGCCACAGCTCCAAGACGTAGATGCCCTCTTAGTGCCTCCTTCGTCCGGACCTTAGGACATGCTTCCCTACTGAGATTCGTGACTTTACTTGCATAGGCACTTGCCCTTGCGAGGTTTCCTGTCTACGTCCTCGCCTGGATCTGAGCTTGGTGCTGCAGTGCACTTGGAAGAGTGCAGCACAGCATGCTCCGTTGGTTGCCAGAAGCCGCTGGGCTTCTGTACAAGCTGATGCCATTTTGGAAACACAGCAGTTAGGGACTCGGTTCAGTGATGGAGTCGATGAATGTCATTCCCTAAATCCTAAACCCGAAAGTAACCGCAAGCCCAGCAGCTGCTGTTTCGGAGGTGGCCATGCAGCACCAATTTCGCTTTGCCCACACGAATGTGGCGGTCCTCAGATAGTCACAAGGGGGCTAGCAGGCAGTACTCAACAACAGCGACAAAGAAGTCGACTTCAACCCGAATAATATATAAGACACCAAGAGCATAGCAGGAAGTGCGACTTCAGACTCAGCAAGCGCAGCCGTAAGACTTGAGGTCTAGGCATGTGTTGAGGCAGGATTGGGATTGCCGTAGGTCATCTAGGGCGTTTTCATGAAGGCGACTTTTGGGCAAAAGCCTTCTGACTCAATTGCATTGATCACTGAAGGAGGTGCTCATTCGGGCAAGGGTCGATCTGTGAGCCTTCGTGATAAGCGTTGGCAGCTTGTTATCCTTTCACAGCTTTCGGAAGTAGCACTTGCGGCGCTGATGTGTGCCGTTTGTACGCTTCTGACAGGACCCGATCAGTGCCAACGTGCGTGTTAAAGATGGGTGTCGATTATCTACCGCGAACGTCTTTCTTACCTGTGACTGTGTTATTCTAGTCTACGGGTTTTGCAAACTTCTGTCAGTGGATAGGGCCCTGGGCCATGGATGTGGATGAAATGCCCAACGCCAGCCATGAGCACTGAGGTTTTCTGGCTTGTGCCCTTGGTGATTGCGGGGAGCCTGTTTTTTGGTGGGTGCTGATCTACTGCGGGCGTCTATCAACTTGAAGTTCGGGTGTGACAGGTCTTTTACGTGTCAAGCGGGTTTCTGTTTGTCCTCTTGTGGCTTCACGTTACTGCTCGGTCCATCATGAGTTGAAGCTGCGAAGCCAAGCGATACCTGCCTTCGAGAGAGCCCCCCTCTGTGAGGGGCGCCACTGTGACTGCAAGTATGATGCACTGTGCCAGATGACCGGACAATAAACTCTGCCAGAAACCGCGGACAATATTTACCATCGTCTTCATCGTGGCTGCCACCACCAGCAGCATCATCATCCTCATCGCGTCTAGCACATCAGCATACCAGCAACATTCACCAGCAATGAAGATGATGGTGCTTGTCGCGATTGCCCCTTCTGACTTTTGTTGTCGCAAGTTGCTGACATTCTCAACCACAAACCTTTACAAGAGATGTTAATGGGTGCGGAAAAGCTTGTGGATGGTAACCAGGTCACTTTCTGGCAGCACTACTGTGGCGAGGAAGGCATCGCAGGGATATGCAGTTGCGACTTCTTTGGCTTCTCAGTCTCCTTGGCTTCTTGGTTGTCGGAGGCCTTGGCTTTGGGAGGCTGCGCGAGCAGATGTGTCTGTCTCTCCGTCCGTGTGTGTGTGCGTGTGACTTCGTCTGCATGCCTTCCCGACCCGTAACAGTGGACACTAGTTACCTATAGTCCCCGTTGTAGTTCCTTTTTTGGGGATACCTTATAAAATATAATTGGATAAACCACAAAAGGAACTATAATGGAGACTATAGGTAGACTTCTGGGTGAAGGATCGCCTGGCCTGCCCCAGTTCGCCCGTGCACACCAAGACCAGAGCTCTGTCAAGCCTACATGGGGGTTTCCGAAAATAGGGGACCCTAATATAGTACTCTTAATAATAGGATCCTTGTTATAAGGACCCCAAAATAAGGTACCCTAATTTTCGGAAAGTCCCACATGGGCCTACATGCTGAAGCAGCCGCAATCTCTTTACTGTAGCCCGTGTCGCCGAAGTGACCTCTTCGTAGCGGTAGAGCTTCAGTTGTGACCGGCGAAGATATCCGAACAGTACTGAACCTCGGTCATTGTCCGGAATGACGGTGCGGCAACGAGCACTGGTACTGGAGATGGTGTCCGAAACTCCACATAAACTGCATGACCTGTCAGGTGACATTTGCAACCTGTATCTGTCGGGGTCCTCCAAGATGATGCTGCTGGGAGCTTAGTGCTCTTCGATTGTGCTTGCTGGGTGTGCCCATGCGGATTGGCAGTTGTCGGGGCTACCGTTTGCAAAGTTAGGGAGTAATATAAAAGCCTAAATAATAACCTATAGTCTTTTGGGGGTTCCTTATTATAATTGTAGTATCATGAGCCCCAAAACCCTATTCTAATTATTAAGGCCCCTATATAATGCATCTCCTGGCATCCGAGCCCGTCCTGAGGGTCCTCACCAGCCTGGTGAACTCGACGATGGCGTGGACTGCCGAAAGGACTGCTTGACGTGGGGCTTTCATGGCCCGGGGTTGCTTACTTGAAGAGGTTTACGTTTCGGATTGTATTGGATAGGTGTCGAGCACGAAGTACAGGTTACCAACGTGTCCCATCAGCCTGAGAACCACGGGTCTTGATCGGTCGCCGCAACGTTGCTAATGATTGAGTGTTTGTGTGTCATAAATATATCCACCAGGCGTGTTTATCACGATGCCCCCAAACCCTGAACCCCTAAACCCTAAACCCCTAAACCCTAGCCCCTAAACCCAAACCCCTACACCCGTAACCGTTCTGCCGCTTAAGCTCCCGAAGCTTCTCGGAGGAACAGCCGGGCGAGGTTCCTGGCAGCCAGGTCGGTGCAACTCACGCGGGACACCTACGCGACCTCTTTAGGGACCTGGCCTCTTCCCAGATCTCCCCGTAGGAAGTTTCATGCTGGCAGATTGCCTCTTGAGCTTCTCTTCGGCTCGAAGGTTTAGAGAGGAGAGGCCTTGTGCTGCCCATTTTCCCTTTTGCAGCTTTGGCCGGAGGCATGCTGCAGCCCGCAACGTCGGGCGCTTCGCCAAACCTAGGCGAGCAGGCTTCGCTCATGGAAGGGGAAACAACACTTCCACCGGCAGCATGGAGACCGTCGTGGTGTATCCGCAAGTCTCCCAGGTGGATGATTGCAGCAGCGCTTGCTGTTTTTCTGGTGGGGAGTGCCTTGGCTTCGTGGACCCGATTAGGGACGCAGTCGAGCACTCCTACCGGCGATGAAGTTTCCTTTCTGGAGCAAGCGGAAGTTCTGAAGAAAGTAGTTTTGTACCAGAAGGTGCGGCTCCTTACCAACCTTACAGAAGAAGAACTTCAGCGGCACAAGATTGACGTCGTCTCTTTGCCTCCAGCCGGACCGCTCTTCGTGCAGCAGAAGGAAACGAGGCTCATTGCCAGAAAATTGGGGTACAAAACCTCCTACAGCGACACGGACAACACCATCACCCTCACCCGGGAGACCCGCAAGGATGTCTTCGTTCGTGTCAGCGTGTGTATCACAGATGTCACGCTGGCAGCATTGAAGATGATGTCCGCTTGCTCTCCCTGGAGGCATCTATACATGCAACTTGCAGACTCCCGAATCTGAACCCTAAACTCTAAACCCTAAACCCTAAACCCTGGAGGCATCTATACATGTCTGCAACTTGCAGACTCCCGAATCTGAAGATGCAAACTGGGAGAAGGTTTGGACTGGCAACCGCCGGCTCAGAGACGTCTCCGAGCCTCGACGCTTGGCTTTCAACGTGCCTCAGTCTTCTGTCAAGGGCCAAAGTGTTCCTTTGTCATAGTTGGGTAACATTTTACATTTTTAATGGTACTTAAACCCAATAAGGAATATAAATGTATATTTTTAATACTACCCCAACCATGAACTAGGTTCAGGAAGCCAAGATGTCCTGCGCTTCTCAAATCAACGGTATCATCTCCAGTTTTTTGGCTGTGAGCCAGTACGTTTCCGATACAGTCACCAGTTGCCCAGCGCCGAACGACATTCCTAGAGGTTCCGAATATCCAGCGAGATGCAGCATGGGCATCAGCGTGCTGACATCTGGCGCAACGAAGTCCGCCTCTGCCCTCAGCGATATAGCTGTGCAGTGCGCAGACCCCACCAACGGTGACATTCCCTACTCCAAGGAGATTGACCCCGATCGGGCGCCACAAAACCTTGCAGCTTGCCTAAACAACATCGGGCAGGCCATTGACTACATCGTCAAGGTTGCCTACCAGCTCAATTCTCTCGCAACGGAGCCAGGTGTCTGCCCAAAGTTTCCGACAACCTACGAGCGCTATGTTTGCACGGAGAACATTGCTTCGTTGCTCGCTGATCTGGGGCAGGTGGCGACATATTTGTCTGGTGCTGCCAGCGGCTGTGGGAGAACAACCTTGGTTCCCATGGCATGTTCATCCCGCCTTGCAGCGACTGTCACAGGACTTTTTGACATGGTCCAGGGCATCGGTGCATCACTGGCATGGTGCAATTACCCCGGGTATGTCAAGCAACACGTTGCTGAGGGTGTTCAGGAGTTGAAGCAGCAGGCACACAATGCCGTGATTGAACATACAATTCACCTACCATGAGATACTGCTCTGTGCATCGCCGGGTGCATCATGCGATCTAGCCGGTAATTCTACCAATATACATCGTCGCAAAGACATCTAAAAAAGCAGCATCCAGAGACGCTGAGGAATGTGACCTTTGTGTACAGCAATGCCAGTCGGACAGGGGAACTAGCAAGTCCTGTCTGCGGTGTCGCCGCCTTCATCCTCACCAATTCTTTCCAAATTTTGGACTTGAAGATCGGGTTGTCTTTTCTCAATCATAGTCATCATCGTCCACCACAGGATGATTTAGGGTGTTCATTCCGCATTTGGGGCTATTGAACAAGACAACCATGGTTGAAGAGAGTTTGCATGCATGTGTTTGCCTTTTTCCGAATGCGTCACTACGCCGCAGCGCTTGAGACAGAATAGTTTGCTAATTCCATTGCACAGAGAGGCTGGGATGCTGGACACCACCTCCACAGCTTTGTTGGCATGTGCCCTGAGTTGACAAAAACGGCTGGTATGGGGACCAAACCCAGATTCATCAGTCCGACGGCAGCGTATTCCAAGTCGACAGTTGAAGACGGGACGAACCCATCCGATGCGCCAAGTTTCGATGAACGACCACTTACAGTACTACCTACAGAACTCACCTTATATAAGCATCTCTAGGATCTTCCCCACTTAGCCCTCTTAGTTCTGGTGTTAGCCGTTATATATGTCCACCCAGGCGGCAGCGCATCGATGCAATCGCGAGCACTCTCATGCCACCCATGGTGGTGGAGGACGTGGCGCAGTCATGTCAGCATGTCATCCCTAGGGTTGATAGAAATCCTGCATTACCCATAAGAAGGAATATGCCATAAGAAGGAATATGCCATAATTCCCATAGTTTAGGGCCCCAAAAGGTAATGCAGGATTTATATCGTCATCCCTATAGGACATGGAGTAAAGACGCTTGTCGCTGCGCGGCTCAAGGCGCAAGCAGTTCGTCTCAGGTGCAAGTCAACTTTGGTAGACATGGGAGACTGCTGCGAGATCCACTATGAGGAGCCGAAGCAAAGGGCGCCAAAGCCTAAAGAGGACACAGCGAAACCCAAGGAGGTGAAGAAGGAGAAGACAGACCAAAGTCGGATTCGGATCACCGCCCTTACCATGATTGAGTCCGTGGGTGCTGGTGATTGGACCAAGGCACCGGAAGTGACCCTCATGTTGGAGCTTTTCTCCGGGGATCGCGAGGTCTGCCGCTCCGCTGCTAAGGCCGCCGAGCGCATCGCCTGCCAAGAGAAAGGCTTGGATGTACTCACGGAGCGAGGCGCCATACAACAGCTCCTGCAGGTGTGGTGCGCGCATCGCAATGACACCTCCTTGGCGGTGCATGTTCACAACATCGTGGCCCGCTTCTGGGAGCGTGCTAGTTGCGACAATCAGTGGATCTGCCTTCCTGCGAACCAGGCGGCAGGTAAAGCCCTACTCACCTCGGGGCAGAATGAATGGCTGGCAGAAGCACACAAGGCGGCAGTCAAGCTTCACGAGAAGGGCTTCACCACGGCCGCCATGGAGATGTACCGCCAGTGCATCGAGCAATTCAATAAAGATGTGGGCGAGGACCATCAGTGCACGCTGCAGGCCAAGAACAACTTTGCCGTGCTCCTAGAGGAGTGCCAGCAATTCCAAGAGGCCGAGACACTGAGCTGCTCAGTCATTTTTCTGTTTTTGTCACCCGGTTGCTTGTCAAAGCCACCCAAGCTCGTCTAATCAACCTTGTGTTGAATGGCTACTCGAAAGCTCAGGAAGATGCACATCGAGGTTTGTAAGCAGTTCGAGACGAAATTCGGGGCCGAGCACGGGGATGTCACATCCTCCAAGTTCAACCTCGCAGCGCTGCGGGCCAAGATGGGCAACCTCGAGGAAAGTGAGACCATGTACAAGCAGGTGCTGACTACGCTGCAACTTTTTTTGTGTGTATAGCTGGATCGCCAGAGCGATGGATGGATAGATAGATGACTGCAAGCATTGCAGTTTTCCTGCGCGACTGCGATTCTTAACTATATACCATCGTGTACAAAGATAAATGTACTTCATCGGTAAGTTAGGGGCTCCAGGTGCAAGATTGCTTCCTGAAGCCTGTAGCGCTCAAATCCAGGCCCTGCCCTGCAAGCACCAAAAAACTCAAGCCCTGCACAGGTTAACTGTTTTTTAAGCCTGTAAACCCCAATTCAGGTGCTCGAGGTGCGCGAGCGCACCCTTGGGCCGCAGCACTCCAACACGTTGCGAGCCAAGGCAAACCTCGCGGATGCCGCTCGTTTGTAACGAGTTATTCTACCGATGAGTATTTTTCTTCTGTTATTGTTGTGACTATGAATGTGGCACTGGATTTTGTGGCGGGGGGGGGGGGGGGNNGGCCGGTCGCCTCTGTGGGGGTAGTGGGGCTTGAGAGAAAGATAGTCGCGACACGGTTTTGGGAGATATAAAACATAAAGGTTTGAAGAGAGGTGCGGGGGTTGTACGTCGTATGGTACAGTACAGTACAGTAGGCAGTGGTGGGTTTAGGAGTTTAGGGGATGTTGTTTCCGTCCTGGTTGAGTCGCTGCAAACCAGATGCAAAAAGGGGATGTAGGAAGGTCTAAGGCTGTTCAGGCCCGAAAAACCTCGAAAACAAAATTCCTATCCTTTTAAGATGGCTACTGCGGCCTCGTCTTCTTTCTCTAGACCAGCTGAGCATTAGACACTTCCGAGAATTGACAAATACTTTTTCAGCCAAAGCGCATTCCAGAGGGCCGCGTAGTTAACTCACGCCACATTATACATTATTACTAGCTGTGCTTTTACTAATTAGTAGTACGATGATTGCTGTTGTCATTTTTTAGCATTAATCTTATGACTGTTGTTATTGCTGCTGTTAAGATTATTACCAACACCATAATTTTGTTTAGTGTTGTCATCATTTCGATTGTGACGGCCAGGAGTATTCTGATTATTGGTCTTAAGATCCTTCTGGGTCATGCTGAAGCATGTTTGTTGCGCTTCTCGCCGCCATTTGTTTGAGCTCCTTTCTTGCAACATGGCCTTCCGCTGTAGGTCCTATTCATGTGTATAATCCCATTACTCTAAAGAATAGCAATAGCAGTAACAACAAGGAGATAAGAATCCTAATGAGAAAAACACAGCGGTAAGCATACGCAACCCTTCTTCGGCCTCTGTGGGCCTGAACTCTACAAAGCCCTGAAGCCTACGATGGCCGGTCTAAATAGCATTAGTACCTATAGTCTCCATTGTAGTTCCTTTTTTGGGTTTAACCAATTATATATTCAGGATTTTATAAGGTATCCTTAAAAAGGAACTACAATGGAGACTACAGGTAGTGAACCCCTGAGCTCCTCAAGGTCATCCGTCGCCAGGGGCGTCTCACCGATTCTGAGCAGATGCTGAAGAACCTGGTGGATCAATACCACATCTCCTTCGGCCGGGACGACCCTCACACTCTGAAGGATCGGGCGCACGAGAAGCGCAAGAGTTCAGATTCGGGTGTCGCGCTGCCCAGCAAGTTCGTATCAAAGAACAGCTTCCAGGGTTCCGGTAGCAAGGCTCACTATAGTATACTATAGTATACCATAATATTTAATATACTATAATATACTCTAATATACTACTATATACTATTATAATATACTAGAATATACTAGAATATACTATAATATACTATACTATACTATACTATAATATACTATAATCTACTATAATAT
>CAJNDV010030213.1:29109-49209 GCA_905221635.1 Symbiodinium sp. CCMP2456 | reverse complement strand
CTAATTACTAAACCCTAAACCCCTAAACCCTAAACCCTACATGTCTGTAGCATGCAAGATAAATCATGGGTTTCATCAACCCAGCACCCTCCTTATCCCCTGGCCCAGAGGCTTAAGAGCCCAACGCCTCAGTGCTCAAACCAAACTCCAGACCCGTAAACCCTAAACCCTTGCGCCCTGAACCCATGAACCTCTTCAAGCCGTATGACACCCTAAATCCAAAAACTCTTAAACCCCACGCCCTGAAGGCCTAGAGCCCTTAACCCTAAACCCTAAACCCCTAAACCCTATACCCTAAACCCTAAACCCTAAACCCTTACAGCCCTTGAGCCGTAACGGAGACCAAAGGCCTGGATCACGAACCTTGCAGGCGGGCGCGGCTCACATATTAGCTACCCATAGGCCCCATAGTAGTTCCTTTTGGGGGTTCATATTTAGAATCCTATAAGGTAGTCCCAAAAAGGAACTACTATGGGGCCTATGGGTACGTTTGATATTACGGTCTGGGGTTTAGGGTTTGTATGGGCGGTTTAGTTGTTTCTCTATACATTGGGGATTTGTCCGTTGGGTTTATAGAGGTTTGAGGAGTTTATGTCAGGGCTTGTGGGTTTAGGGTTTGGATGAGCGTATACAGGGCTGCTGAGAATTCTTGGTGAGTGCATATCTGGGTTCGTATTATGAGATATGTACTATAAATTAAATGCTGAGCTCTGCATTTTTTTGTGGCCCTAAACCCTAAACCCTTAACCGTCTCTTGTTGGCTTTGGAGCTTTAGCCGGCGCCTCAACTACGAGTAGGGTTTCTGTGAAGGTTTAAAAATTCGAGGGCTTGAAGTTGTCAGGTTTCAGGGTGTAGTTGTTTCTTTTGCTTCTTGAGGCAAGGTCTTCCAGTAAGCCGAGAGGGCCAAGATGCAGAAAAGGACCTCAAATCATGTAGGGGCCTTAGTAATTAGAATAGGATTGTGGGGCCCCTTATACTATACTTATAATAGTGACACCCCCTTAAAACAGTGTGGGTATTCATTTAGGCCCCTACACTATTCCCGATAAGCCGGCTTCGGGTTCGCAGTTCGCTTTGCGATGTTTGCTTGGTTTGGCATGTAGGATTTAGGGTTTGCATCAGGGTTTAGGGTTTCGGGGGTTTGGGGGTTGAGGGTTTAGGGTTGGAAGATTACGTGGCGATGTCTGTCGCTGATGCAGAGAGCACGGCGATTTCTGCATCGTAGAGCCCAAAGCTTTATTGTATTCGCAGGCCCGTATACTTGCAGGATCGAGGACCCCTACCGGAGCTCCTCAGTTTCTGGGCTTGGGGTTTAGTTCACTTAGGGTCGCGCCGATGAGGAATCTGGGATTTGTATTTGATGCATGCGCACCTTGAGCCTGGGCCTGGGGCTATCACAGGGACTGGGAAGTCTAATTAAACTTCGAGTAGGAAGGAATTAGGTTTAGTTAAGGGCTTAGTAGATTGATATGGATTAATATACGAAGCCTTCGCTTGGCATTCTAGATCGCGTAAAACGATCATGTCACCATATGTCACCCTTATAGGAACTGTATCAACACTAGGACCTTAAAAGCTCCGCAAGCTTGAGCATCCCACCGTCCGCTGCAGGAGACAAGGCAGCTGCCGTCCATTTGGACATCGGTACCCAAGGCAGTGCCTTATTATAATTATAGTATTTTCCCCAAACCCTATTCTAATTATAAGGCTTCTACATTTCGAGATCGGCCAGTTTTGCCATGGGTGCCTCGTTCAATTGTAAAGTACGGCAGCACAGCTGCAATGTTGAGGTGCTTCCGTCAGGCATGATCCCACAACCAGCTTATCTTCAGTTGCCGTGACCAGGCGATACCCAGACCTCCGCAACAAAGCACAACACCGGCTGCCGAAGCCCCAAAAACTGGAACGCCACAACCCCTCAAGTCCCAAAGCCTAATAGGACCTGAACGCCTAAGCCCTAAGCTCTGAAAGTCTAACAGTTACTTGGCAGAGAGAAAAGGGCGAAAAACAAACACTAAAAGAACAGCCCAATAAGAAGGCCTAGACCCTAAAAAGTCCAGGACACCAAACCACTACGTACACAGCACTGTACAGGGAGCCTCAAAACCCAATAAACCCTTATGTTATGGCCTTATGCCCTATACCCCGTGATTCACGGCCCTTTACCCTATACCCATGAAGTGATAGAAAATGGCTCCATACCCTAGGCCCCAAACCCCAAACCACCGAAGCTGGGGAGAAAAGGGTCGTCAAAAAATGAATTGACAAACTCAAACCCTAAGCCCTCATCTCTAAACCCTAGCCCTAATCAAATTAACCCTAAAACCTACACCCCAAACCCGAAACAGCCCTAAACCTCAAGCCTTAAACTTTGAACCCTCAACCGAAACCTCGAGTCCAAAAAGAGCTGAGCAGGCCGATGTCTTTGAGGCCCTCGAAGGGCTCCTCGCCGAGCACACTCCTTTAAAAGGGCCTACATGGGGTTTAGGGTTGAGGGTTTAGGGTTTAGGTAAAAGGGCCTACATGGGATTTAGGGTTTAGAGTTTAGGGGTTAGGGTCTGTTGTGGAGGTTCTTTATGGTAATGTTAGTATAATAGACCCCAACACCCTATTCTAATGATTAAGGCCCCTACACTCCTTGCTTAGGGCTTCGGGCTTCTAAGGGATCTTCGAGGGCTCTGTGAGGGATCTATAGGGTTTAGGGTTTTGGTGGTTTACGGATTCAGGGGATTTCGGGTTCAGGGTCTAGGGGGTTTCGGGGTTCAGGGTTTGGGGCTTGCGAAAGCCGACAGGAAAACCGTGCAGAACCCTATACAAGCCTTAAGAACATGTTCTTTTAAGACAACCTTTATAAAGGCCTCAGGCGAAGTCTCTGTCCTGGTGTTGTACATGTTCTATTATGAATGTTGGAAGGTTCCAGAAAGATCCCATACGAGTTTGATGATGTTTAACGGCTTACAGCTTGAGGGTATTAGGTTGCAGGCCGTCAGGGGTTAACATTTCATAGGCTGTAACATGATATAACGTACACCCTAGCCTCAACTCTGAAACATTCTTTTACCGTATAGTGTAGGAGAGCAGATGGGAAGCTAGTTCACGGTGCAGGGCGGCCTTAAAGCTTGCTTCGCCTAGATGAAAGGCCTTATAGAAAACCTTACACAAGGCTTATGGCCTCTCATCTCAATAGACATTATAAATTCCAGGACATTAGGAGACCTAACGTAGGGCACTTATGACTGTAATTACACCTTGTATCTGCTCTCAAACTCGTGCGTATGCACCCCAGGTATCGCTCCTTCAACGATCTGAAGACTCCGCGGAGGCTGAGCTGTGAGCATGGCTTCCGGGTCTGTGTTGTGTGTTGTTTTTTGTTGAGGGGTGTCCAGAGGGTGTGTTCGAAACTAGCCGCTAGCCCAAGCATGCTAATGTAGAAGATTCCTTGATGGGTGATGTGGTGAGAATGATGATGACAATGATCATGGTAACGCTGATCACCAAGCTGACGATGTCGACGGCGGCCATGTTCAGGATGATGATGACGAGGATATTCTACTGCTGACGACAACTATGCGATGAGGTGGCTATGATGATGGTGCTGGGGGCAATGTTGCTACGTTGAGATGTTGCGATGATGGTGTTGGTGAAGGTGATGTTTGTCATGATAGGGCAGATCTTAGGGTTTAGGGTTTAGGGTCCGGGCAGATAATGATGAAGTTATTGAGACGGGATGAAGAAGTGGGCTGGAATTTCGAGGCAGTGGAGGACGCTCAGCATTGCTGGACCCACATTCTGCTTGCGCTTCGTGCCACTTCCTATTTTTGGCAGGGGCTGTTAACCCTGTGCCAGCTGGGTGGTTGTCAAAATTAGGGTCCCTTTTTGGGTTCTTATTATAATACGGCACCTATTATTTAGGGTACCCCAAAAGGGACCATAATTTTGACAACTACCCAGCTGCTGTCTGCAGCAGGCCTTTATCGACTGCGCGCAATACGCCCATGCCTCAGATTGCAAGGCTGCAAGACGGCTTTGGCCCGCAGCATCCCGCAGCCCCAAGCCAACACTTCATATCCACAAGGTAGCTTGCTGGGTTAAGGTGGCTGGGTCAGGGAGTCATAGTTTGGGGAACCCGGGAGAAGCGATTTCACTCGCAACTTGAACCCGCTGACGCTTTGCATGATTTCAACCCATTCCTCGCGGCTGGCTTCACTCATGTGATCGACCCTATATAAGCCCTAAACCCTAAACCCTTTTTTCACGAGCTGGAGCGCCTGATGTGCAACACTGGGCACAGCCTCAACCCGAGCACCAGCCTCGATCTCCGCGCACCTTCAACCTAAACCCTAGCTCTATCCCTAAGCCTATATCCTAAAGCCTAAGCTGGAGCCAAATGTCATGTCCTCGACCTCAAAACCCCACACCCGAAGGCCTGACTTCCCATCCTGACCTTCCAGGAAGGGTGGTGTTGCATGGAAAGATCCGCATCCCCAGCATCGAGCTCGGTCTTACCGGGCTAAGGAACGCTGCTCCCATCATTGTCCTTGAGTGGGGTTAGTAAGGACCTTAGTATTTGGGATGGGTAGGAGCTCTTTTTTGTTGAAGGTTTTACGCCTTTTAGCATTTACAGGCGTGAGGTTGGACGGTTTGGGGATGGTTTAGGACTCCTTAGTATCCTTGGCATGGGTCTGATGTTCCGTTTGATCGAGTATTCAGGGTGGTGGGCTCAGGATTTCAAGGTTTTAGGGCCATAGATTCCAGCAGATAATCTTGTGACCACGTTCCGGAGACGTTCATCCAATCCCGCAATACAGAATCCTTCAACAAGAGATGCTGGAGTTTGTGGTAATGTGAGGGTGGGAAGAGAGAGCCTGCCATCGCAGGACGACTACCAGCACCACTGTACTCCGCCTATGACTGCCCCCCCCCCCAATGCTACTGCAACTGCTTCTGCAGTAATGCTGTTGCTGCTGCTGATAATACTACCACCACCGTCACTACCGCTGCTACTACAACTACTGCTGCTGCTCCTGCTCCTAGTCCTACTCCTACTCCTGTTACTACTATTACTACTATTACTACTATTACTGCTGCTGCTGCTGCTGCTACTACTACTACTACTACTGCTACTACCACCACTCCTGCTACTACTACTACTACTACTACTACTACTACTACGACTACTACTACTACTACTACTACTACTACTACTACCACTAGTACTACTACAACTACAACTACAACAACAACTACTACTACTACTACTACTACTACGACGACGACGACGACGACGACGACGACTACTAGTAGGGCTTCCAGCACAAAATTCCGTTGACAAGTGCACCTGCCTGCAACAATGAATTCCGTGTCTTTGATCGTCGCCAACATGTTCGTACGATTTCTAGGTATTCGGGGGCCTAAAGGCTGTATTTTTGGATGCCGATCCGGACATCTCAGGCCGCCGCAAAGTTCCCGGCAGAATCCCCACCGCTATGTGATGTATGCTGCTTGGTGGCAGGCATTGTCAAGTAGGATGGCTATGAGAGACAGACCCTCAAACCTATGCGCTGCATGCTTCGGCCGTGTGAGGCCTTTTCTGGTCGCTGGGGATAGCAGCTGTGCAATCATGAGGTCCTACAACACTAGCAGTTGCTAGTAGAACTCAAACTACTAAAGTAAGCACAGTAGCAACAATTCGCATACGCGCAGTCGCAACGCAGCCTCGGCAGCGTCGTCCAGCGTGTTGGTGGACGCTTTGGGCTTGGAGGGTCGGGGGAGTTACCAAGTAGGTAATAAATCCTAAGTATTCTACAAGGGATCCTAGTTGGGCTTATTGTAGTTTCCTAGGT
Organism: Symbiodinium sp. CCMP2456; assembly: GCA_905221635.1. Classification (NCBI taxonomy): domain Eukaryota; class Dinophyceae; order Suessiales; family Symbiodiniaceae; genus Symbiodinium; species Symbiodinium sp. CCMP2456. Next base: position 43,366 of record CAJNDV010030213.1, on the reverse strand, counting down.
CTATGAAATTCCTACTTACTAAGTCCCCCAACTCTCCAAGGAGTACTCGTCGTAGTCGTCGTCGTCCCAGCAGCTGCAGCAGCGGTCGCAGTTGGAGTGGTAGCAGCAGTACCATAGCCGTCTCCGTCATAATTTTCGGTGAAACACGCGCGCACACAGACACACATCCACCCACCGTAACCCTAAACCCTAAACCCTAAACCCTAAAACCCTAAACCCTAAAACCCTAAACCCTAAAACCCCTAAACCCTAAACCCCACATGAACAAAAGCAGACGTTCTTGCGACCCGAGGCTTCGTAACGCAGTCTCCCAGTGAAGGGCATTTGCTTTTCGACCCTTTGAAAGGAGAGCTGAGGGACTGTGCTACCGAATGGGCCCCTTTCAGGCAGCTTACCGGATTTGATAAAGCCCTAAACCCTAAGACCTAAACCCTAAACCATCTTTTACAGCATGTTGTAGCTTGCTGGCCCCTTGGATTTGAGGGGGCCTTTGATAGGGTTTAGGGTTTAGGGTTTAGGGAGGGCCGTCCATAAAGTTGTAGATGTTGTTAGCGGGGGTGGTTCGACATGTGGACCGCCCGTGCGAGATTACAGACGTTTTGCACGAGGTTGGCGGCCAGCGGCTAGCGTGGTTGTAGATGGTTCTCCTGAGTTTAAACGAAAGCTTCAGTTTTGGACCATAGATTTCAGAAGCTTTTTCATGTTGATTTCTCAGATAGTTGTTTCCGGGATTCCAGGGTAGTCAACAATGATATAAATCCTCCCCATCAACCCAAACCATCCCGAAAACCTCTCAAATCCAAAGCCCTAGACCCCTCGACCTTAAGTTTTAAAGCAACCCAAAATGGAGAACAGCCCCTCATCTGTCGCAGTGGAGCCTGTGGCCATGTCAGAAGCAGCAACTTCAGGGTTCACGGGTTTAGGTTTACGTTTTAATGTAGAGGCTTGAGTCATTAGGAACTAGTAGCTGCTTAGCGTTCTTACATCGAAGGCATTGTATGTACTATAAACTCAGTCTATGAGCTTTGTCGTCACCATCATCATCATCACCACCATCATCACCATCATCCTCACCAACATCATCAACAGGGTCAACATCAACAGCAACATCAGCCCAGCAATAGCTCAGTAGGTTTAGGTTTGAGTTTTATCACTTCCGTTTTGAGGTTTGGGTTCAGCCGTGCAAGTAGCTTTATGGGCTCATGCGCTGCTGTCGCAGATGGCCACGGCGAATACTAAAGTAGTCCCCTTGCTTCTGCCGCTTTCTAGCTGCTGAAGTTGTTTTCGACCCACGAAGTGCGGTCTGCAAAGGGGTCGGCGATGTGGAATCAACACCCTAACTCCGAACCCAACTCCGAACACCCCAAGCCGTAAAGCACCTGCCTTCATTTTTTCTTAGGCCGCAGTCTGCGCCAAGCCGTAAGCCATCTTTTAGTTTTTCGAAGAAGTTATTAACCCTAAACCCTGAATCCTAAACCCTAAGCACTAAACCCTAAACCCTATAAGCCCTAAACCCTTTGTATTTCCCTGCTGGAAACTCCCAGCCATCCTGGGCACTTTAGGCATCCAAGACCCTGAAACCCAAGGCCAAAACCCCAACCACGGATAGAACAGGCGGGTGTAGGGTTTAGGGCTTAGGGTTTAGGCAGGGGCTTAAATAATGACCCATTATGTCTTGTTTGGGACTCCAGGTTATCGTTATAGTATAGCTTACGGATTACAGTAGAAGCCAAAACGTTGGAAACCCAAACCTCAATCCTTACAAGTAATGTATAGGAATCCCATCACTAATCGTCCTTAATCCGGTGTCCAACTTTTGGGGTTTACTATAAGGCCGGTATATTACAGCCCCCAAGCCCCAAAGCCACCGTCCTCTGACGCTGTTTGACGAAATCGTCGCAGCGCAATGGAGTGGTTGGCAAGCGGAAAATGAATTCAAGGGTTGGCACGTATGTTATATAGCTAGGTATTTACGGTTCTGACAGGGTTCTATAAGGGGTCATTTTCAGGTTTCCTCTCAGGGTCATTTTTCAATGTCTTGTATGTTCTGTTTCTCGTCGGCCTTCATAGAGACCTCACACCAACAAATGTGTTCTTGAGATTCGCTAAACCATAAATGTAGCTATAAACCTAAACACTACCCGGACGCCTTTTTCGGCTTCCTTATTTTGGTTTCATGAGCACTAAAAGTAGTGTATTGGCGTGAAGGTACATCCTAAACTGCCCGAAACGCCACATCCCTGAACCCTATGCCCGTAAAGTTACGTTTGTTCAACCCTCAACTCCTAAACACTAAGTAACCTTAATTACACCCTAAACCTAAACCCCGAACCCAATAGGGACCCTAATTTCGGGAAATACCCATGTTCCTCTGCAGCCGTTTCAGCAGCTACGCCCTCGAAGGGGGCAGTGCTGTGACATCGCTTTCGAATGCATGCGCTTTGTTGAGGGTTTAGGGTTTGTTTATGGTTTGCGGTGTAATATATAGGGGCCTCAAAAATTACCCATACTATTTTGGGGCTCCTTATACATAGTATAATATACCCCAGAACCCTATTCTAATTATGAAGGTCCCTATAGAAAGGCAAGTTGGGATCAGGCTTTCTGGGCTTTTGGTTCGACGGGTTGTATCAGACTTGTACCGTGGTGAGGCATACACAACTTGTTATTTCCCAAATCGGCAGGAGCCACGCCGACAACGCAATAACTTGCACTCACAAGATCTACGGCTTGGATATTACTTCTGTGGCCCTTGGCGAACAATGATTTATGACAAACTTACCCCCTGTGGGCCTTAGAAGACAATCTTGTTGAACCCTGGGTGCACCGCACTTCGCGCCGCCTCCTCAGCTTCTGGATTTCCTGCGTGATCAAAGTTTCCAGACTACCCATAGGCCATAGGCCGCATGGTAGTTCCTTCTTGGGATTACCTACTAGGATCCTAAATAGAAGCCACAAAAAGGAACTACCATGGGGCCTATGGGTAGGTCTCCCACCTTTTGCTCTTTTTTTTTTCGGGGGTTGGGTGTCCTCATTGAAACCTAATAGTAGGAAAAAGGGTTCCCCTTCATCATGAAGCGGGCCACTGGATATTATATACAGTATCCCATACAAATGCCTGCGAAGGCAACTTTATCACATAGATGCCTTATGCCCTAAACCCCAAACCGTAAACCCCGAACCCTAAACCCCAAAGCCTAAACCCCAAACCCGAAACCCTAAACCCTAAACCCTGAAATTCCTGAGGAGAGACTCCATGATCCTTCGATTTGAGGAACCGTGCTGCACTTCCAAGGATACTCCGTAAACAAGGGGCTCCCATCCACCTATCTTGAGACCCATCATAAGTCCTAGACTCACTGCGGCTTTGGGGCGTAGAGTCTGGGGCTTCGGCCCTAGACCCTCTAAGACTCTAAGCCCCTCAGCCCCAAACCCTGAATTTTCAAGAATCGTTAAACCGCAAAGTTTAGTGTTTAGGGCTTTGGGTTTAGGGCTTAGGGGTTTAGGGTTTAGGGTTTAGGGTTTAGGGTTCAGGGGTTAGGGTTTAGGGCACAAACAGACTGTTCAAGTTGAGACCGGCCTTGCCACAGACACTGGGGAAGAGCACTCGCGTAAGCGTAACGGTTATCAAGCAGTAGCGCAACGACAAATGGGAGTTTCCAAAATTAGGGTACCTTATTTTGGGGTCCTTATAATAGGGGTCCTACTATTTAGGGTACTATGTTAGGGTCCCCTATTTTTCGGAAACCCCCAAATGATACAGAATCCTAGTAGCAGAGTAGCTGGCCTTTAGCCTTTCTAGGTACTCTCGTTGGGATACTAGAACCCTTTATGTTCCCAAAGGTTAACCCCATACACCCTAAACCCTAAACCTTTGGTTCCCCTAGGATCCTAAACCCTAAACCCTAAACCCTGAACCTCTGGTGCCCCTAGGATACTGGACAAGTCAGGAACCTTTCGAAGTCCGCTTAAAAGCCTTGCCTCGCATAGATCTCTGGGGTATGCCAGGAAGGGTTGAGGGCTTCGGGGTTTAGGGTTGAAGGTTTAGGGTTTAGCCATAGGCCCCATAGTAGTTTCTGTTTGTGGCTTATATTTGGGATCCTATGAGGTAATCCCAAAACGGAACTACTATGGGGCCTATGGGTAGGCTTTAGGGGTTGGAGGTTTAGATCTGCGGCTTCTCAAACTAATCTCCAGACTCAAAACCCTAAACCCTAAGCCCCTACTAGAAGCCCTTTTGAGCGGAAGGTGCGGTTCGGCGGTTCGGGTTCTGAACTTGACCCTTCCACAAACCGTTGATCCTCCGGGTTAATCGTGCGTTCAAGATGCAGATATGGGACTAATGGTGGAGGGTAAGCCAACAACATTCAAGGAGATACCCCATCAGTCCCTGAACCCTAAATCCTACACCCAAACCCTTACGGCCCTGAACTAACCCCTAAACCCTAAAACCCTAAACCGCTAAAACCCCTAAACCCTTAAACCCCTGAACCCTAAAGAATCAACCCGGGGTCCGAAGCCGCTGGTCTCAGCTACGAGGTGTCATGCCAAAGCCCGTGTATGCTACCGCGGATGAGCTGGCCGACGTGAGGGCACCCAGCTGCTGCCATGTTTCTCAGTCAAACCCGAAACCCTAAACCCTAAACCCCAAATCCCAAACCCTGAAAGCCTAAACCCCAAACCCTAAACCCCAAACCCTAAACCCTAAACCCCAAACCCGAAACCCTAAACCCCAAACCCCAAACCCCAAAGCTGGATGCTGAATCCTGAAAGCCTCCCAGAGCCCCAGCTCCGGCTTCCCAAGGGCCCAAACCCTAAACCCCAGCCTCGATCCCGATCGCCAGCCGGATGGTCTTAATTTTCCTAAACCCTATATAACCCCCTAAAACCCTAAAATCCCTAACCCCCTAAAGCTCTAATTACATCCCCTAAACACCTGAACACGCAAACCCAATATTCCTGCTAGGGTTCCTTATTTTAATAATGATACTATAAAGGAGCCCAAAACCCTATTCTAATTATTAAGGCCCCTGCATCATGAGGTTTGAGCTTTCCTAAACTCCTGAACACCCTAAACCCCTAAATCCCTGAACACCCTAAACCCGAAACTCTAAACCCTAAACCCTAAACCCTAGACCCCTATACCTGGAACCCTAAACCCCCAATCACCCTAAACCCTAAACCGGGTGACCTTGGGACCGCCAGACAGGCCTTTCCCCGAGTGTTCGTACGCCAAGAGAAGGGGGCGCTCAAAACGACTGCTTAGGGTTTTAGGGGTTAGGGTTTTAGGGTTTAGGGTTATAGGGTTTAGGGCTTACGGTGTAGGGTTGTAGGGTTTAGGGCTTATGGTTTCAATTTGTGAGGAACCCTAATTAAACCCCGAGCTCAATCTCCTGAAGCACCAGAAGAAGCCGAAACCCTGCGAGCTGATCCTCAGGCCGTCAAAACCTAAACCCCAAACCCTAAACCCCTAAACACCTAAACACCTAAACCCCTAAACCCCTAAACCCTAAACCCCTTAACACCCTAAAACCCTAAACCCCTAAACCCCTAAAACCCCTAAATCGGGTGACCGCTCAGGCCGTCAAGAAGCTGGAGGGTCAAGCTGGGGCGCCCGAATGGATTTCGTTCAGGGTGTTTGGCGGTTCCTGAAGGATCGTTAAGGGCTCTACAAGGTCCCTTTAAGCGTTCTATAGGGGCTGTTGAAGGGTTCTGTAGGATTTACCAGTCAGGATGAGGGGCTTAGGGTTTAGGGTTTAGGATTTGGGGTTTCGGGACGTTTGCTCTAAAGGGTTCGGGTCCAGGGGGCTCAACCCTAAACGCACAACAGCCTCGGTGTACCACCAGACCAATGCTGCCGAGTATGTGACCTTGAAGATGTGTCTGGTTATACAACATGAACCAGTTTAAATCCAGCTTCGGGTTCCTTCTTCGCAGGGATCTATTAAGGGTTTCTATATAAGGTTTCTATATGGGTAGTTCTCCGTATTGGGGTCCTTTTTAGGGTCCTTTTAATAGTGGTGCCGTACTATTTTGGGGACCTAAAAAGGCACCAGTGTGGACACCCTAAGCTTGAGAGGTGTCGAGCAGATTGTTGGATTGTCAACGTTCCTTGCGGTATTTCACTGTAAGCAGCTCGTGGTTTTCAGTTGCTGCGCAGGAGGGGGCTTTTGTTTTTTATGGTTTACACTGATGGATGTCTTGATGTATGGCAGTCCATCCATATCGTACGGAGCTCAATGCCGAACATGGAACCTATCCCATGCGCTGTGTATGTGCCCACGGCCTCTAAGCCGTCAACTTAACCTCGCAAAGAAGACATAGACCACGCAGCCACTGAATCATGAAACCTTCGTCTTTGATGCTAAACCCACTCCCCTTCCAGCACAAGAAAATGCCATAAACCCCAAAAGCAACAGCTGAACACACAACATGCAGTTATATATATATATATATAATCTGTGTATTTTTATTTATTTGCACACTCACACACCCCAAACCCTAAACCCGATATATATATATATATAGAGATACATATACACACACATACACACATACATACATACATACATACATACATACATACATACATACCTACATACATACCTACATACATACATACATACTTACACATACAAAGATACACATACATAGATACATACATACATACATACATACATACATACATACATACATACATACAGACATACAGACATACAGACATACAGACATACAGACATACAGACATACATACAGACATACAGACATACATACATACATACATACATACATACATGCATACATACATACATACATACATACATATCTGTATATGTATATATATATATATATGACAAAAAGACTTTGTACAGTATCAGCTTGCAGATGACCTAGGGTAAGAACAAGCTTTCCTCAAGAAGCCCGCTTCCTCTAAACCCTAAACCCTAAAACCCTAAACCCCTAAACCCTCAACCCTAAACCCTAAACCCTAAAACCCCAAAACCCTAAACCCTAAAACCCCCAAAACCCTAAACCCTAAACCTCGTGTCAAGCCGAGTTTCCTCGCTGAGGCCATGCCTGTGGGGACGGTGCCCATCTACCAAGCGCTTGAGAAGGCCCTGGCTCTGGCCATTTGGGTTTGGGTTTAAGGTTTAGGGTTCAGGGTTTAGGGTTTAGGGTTTAGGGTTTGGGGTTTAGGGTTTGGGGTTTAGGGTTTAGGGCAGTAGCAGCTGAAACCTAGCTGGAGATTCCCTGAAGATCCTCGTCATACAGCTCGACACAAGTATGGTGCGCAGTGGTAGGACTTTTGTGGGGGGAGCTTGCATAAATCAGTTCAAGCTGGGCCTTGAGGGAACAGATGAGATTGGCTCTGTTGAGTAGACAGAAATGCCAGAGAAAGCGCGCAGAGTCCATTATCTGCTATCTGAGTTCATCAAAATGTCAATCGCAGAGCAAGTGGTTTCTGTCCTGACCATTGTGTTTTTCTAGCACCTCTCTGATGCACGACAGCCACTCCGCAGACTTAACGCTCGCACCCTTTGTCTTCGAAGCCGGTTGTTTTCTCTACCCACCGATCGTAAGTTCCATCAGCTTACCCAGAACTCGCCCAAGTATCCTGGTTGAAGTCTCTGCAGCCGCCTACCTCCAATTTATTTCGTCCCTGCATCCACACGCTGCCACACATTGAGGTACAGAACACTTAGCCATAATTCAACATGAATGTGAGACCCCGAACGTTGAAGGAATGACTTTCTCATAGAAGCTTGATCCCAGACCCCCAAGCCCTGGACCCACCATGGCGATGAGGTCGACGGCATCGCTGAGGACCTGACCTGGGAAAAGTTCCGTGAGACGTTGATCGAGCAGGCCCATGCGAGACTTAAGAACCGTTTGGGTTTAGGGTTTAGGGTTTTCATAACTTAAGAGACGTATGAGGTATGGGAGGCATGGGGACATGGACAGAACCATCCAAAGATGCAGGGGGAGTCTCTTAGAGCCTTACTTGAGGAGCTGAAGAGCCCAGGTGTCCTTACAATCCCGGGACAAAGTTGCCGAATTTGTTCGGGCGTGTGAGTCTGGGCTGCCGAGTCCAATTGGGGTTGTAAGCTTGCTTTGCCTGGACTCTGGTTGCTAATTGTATGGACTTAATGATGAGGATAGGGTTTTGGGTATTTTAAATTATACTTTTAATAAGGAACCCCCAAAACCCTATTCTAACAATCAAGGCTTGTTCTTATTGTTGCTCTTCTTATTAGTGTTCTTGTTATTGCTAGTATTTTTACCACGGTGACTATGCTCGTTATTATTGATAGTAGCATGTGTGCGCCCCCCTCTACCCAGAAGCCCAATGCCCTTTGCCCCGCAACGGAAGATAAGTTGACTCAGAGCAACAAGCCCTTTGTGCTCGAACCCTAAACCCTTAACCCCAAACCCTAAACCCTAAAACCCCAAACCCTCAACCCTAAGCCCCTAAACCCTAAACCCTAAACCTAAACCCTAAGCCCTAAACCCTTTGGCTCGTCTACGCTAAGCTTCCTTGGTTCAGCCTCCTGGGTACCAGGCCGAGCAGGGCGTCGATTACTGGCCCGGAGCCCGGATTGCTGGCCCTTGGGAGTGGCAAAAGGGGGCTTTGGAAAGCTATGGGTTTAGGGTTTAGGGTTTAGGGCTTTGGAAAGCTATGGGTTTAGGGACATAGGGAGGTCCTTCAACAGGGGCTCTTTGAAGTTGGGATCCCTTATCACCCGAAGGCATCAGAGGGGCGAGGCATTTCAGTGCTCGGAGGGCGCCCATATGCCCAAATCAGAGAACGCTCTCGGAGAAGCAGTGCCGGAACCATGAGGGATAGAAACCCTAAACCCTAAACCCTAAACCCTAAACCCTAAACCCTAAACCCCTAAACCCTAAACCCCTAAACCCTAAGCCTTTTCGAGGTGGGCTTGCGGCTTGCAGCTTGAGGGTTTCAGGTTTAGTGTTTAGTGCCAGTGGCACATTTTTTGCATCCCAGGAAGGAACCAAAAATTACCACAGCTGATTTCCCATCAGTATTATAGAGGTCTGAGTATTTAGTGACATTCTCCCTCTATAATATTCCTGTGCAAAACCGCGATATATCCGAATTGTTGAGGCCCTTACAATAGACTCATTAGACATACTCCCCGGCTTGGTTCATGCGCCCCGCTTGCAGGCTCTTACAGAAGCCCTTACAAACCATCGCGAAACACCAATGAAGCCGGATCGAGACAGTGTAACACCCTTGCAACATCCCTGCAAAGCCTGCGTAAGTAAGTCCCAAGGACCATCCATGCTGGTGTGCTGCTGCGATTCGTGCCTCTGACGGCGAAGCGCCTCACGGGTATCGTCCCGCCCCTGGGTCCTTCAGTCCTGGTCGTAAGGCTTCTGCTATAACATGGACGCCCGAATAGTTACCAATTTCCGTACAATACTGCTAGAGTCTTGGGTTTTATCGGATTCTGTTGTTCGAGTTGTTGTGGGCTTTGTTGGGTCTTTAGAAGGTTTCTATCAGGGCTCTGGAAGGGTTCTAGGGCCAGGACCCCTTGGATACAGAGTTTACGCATTCTGAAGCCATCTTTGGTCGTGTCGTCGTAATGAGGAGGTCTGTTTGGTTGGTTTCCACATCCTGGAATCCTAGGTTCGGGGTTTAGGGTTTAGGGTCTAGACCCTGAGCCGTAAAGCGACGCTGCTCTCGCAGTAATTGCGAGCGGAAGAGACTTGGCTCTGCATGGGGCCTCCGTCACCTGTGGACATAAGTCGCCTGTTCAGGCCGGTGGCATGTTTGGGTATAGGGTTTTGGTGTTAAGGGTCTAGGGTTTAGGGTTTAGGCAGCCGAATTTACAAGGTTTCGTCCGGTGTCGTGCAATTAGTTGCACTGGTCAATGACTACTACTTTAGCTATTACCGGCTACAACTTCAATATTACTAACTATTTATTAGAAACTACTTGCCGCTAGCTTTTGACGATTGGCTAATGGCCACTAGCGGCTGGCGACCAACTGATAGCGACCAGCGTCTATCAAGTACTCAAAACTGTTACAATATACCTCTAACTGCCAACTACCAGCTACTAGCCACCAGCTGGTTATCAACCTCCACTTGTTAGGTTTTCACTACTTCTCATTTGCTACACTGTACTTACCACATACTGCTTGCACTACCTACCGCAGTACACGGACTATCACCTGCTAGCTGCACACTACAAGCCGCTCGCAACTTCTCTGCCACGACGACCATGCACCGACTCCACCGCAACTCCTGAAGCAGGTTTTGCTGTTGTTCTCTAGTCTCTGAGTGTGTTTATGGGTATGAGTGACAATATTGCTGCTGATGCCGCAGTGCCTGTGTGATAGCCCGACGCACCGCAAGCGCCAAAGCCTCAAAGAGTCAATTGCCGACCCCCAAACCTGAAACCCTCATGAAGTGGCGCAGTCTTCAGGTCAGCCGTGGGGGCTCCATCCATGCGAAGCTTTGCATCTCCAAGCATGAGGCCCCAGGGTTAGGCCCCAGGGTTTAGGGTTCAGGGTTTTAAGGTTTTAGGTTATTTGGGGGGGTTTGGGATCCGGCTTCGGGGTTCTGGAGCTTTGGCTTCCTTGGTCTGTTCTTGGAGGCCCTGTAGGGCTCCGAATTCTGTGGCGTGGCGTTCTATCTCGAGGCTTTCGAGAGGTGGGATCCTGCCCAGGCTGTTCCAGCAGAGGTTGTTTTGTACTTCTTATTGCTATCTGCTATCATTATTTCTATCATTGTAGGAACTATATTATCATACTTACCGACTTACTGTTGCTGTTGAGGTAGTGGTGCTAGGTCCGGCGGCGGTGGCCTGTTGCGTGGGTTTCCAGCTTACAGGAAGCATGCAGTCCAACCTCGTTCAGCAAAGCACGACGGATTTTTGTTGGGATGCGTTGTACGGAGTTGTCCCATAGTTTCAACTGGTGGCTGGCGAGGAAAACTTTGCCTACCAGCACTGGGATGACATTCTGGACATCTGCAAGAAATACGACGTGCTCGGCACTTGGTGCCGTGTCTTCTCTGGTCTGGACCCGACTCCGTGGCCCGTGAAACCCTGAACCCCAGAATTTTTGTGGCCTGCCTTTGTGGATTCTATGGCACAGAGCGCATCCGTAGATAAATCTTGATCATTCTACATCTAAAAATCTTCGCCTAGCTGGTGATTTAATGATTATGTCTAGTAGTCTATTATCAGATCAATTTCAATGGATTTTTGCATGATCTTGGTTGTTCTTCTAAGCAGTTTCCTTCGAGTATGTTCATCACGGCTTTTCTTCAAAATATCAGACTTTTGCTATTTTTGATAAAAACTTCAGTGGCAACAGATGAGGAAAGTACTCTTTATATGGTATGCATGAAAAGAAAAAATAAAAATGAACACTATTTTTGAACAGGAGATTTTCTGATGACCTCTTACTGATCTTGGCATCGCAAAACCTTTGCATAGCGCAACCATAAGTTATCAACATATCAAAACTAAATATTGTAAAGTTGAGCTATCAGATGCTCTTCTTTGTCCTTACACTTACCCTCAGCTGAAATATAGACCAGTCGAGTTCGTGGCGAAGATTGCAAGGGCACAGGTGCTGCAGGTATGGGAAGTGGGACCCCCGTAAGCAGTCCGGTCACCCTCTGTATGGCATGTGCTCTTGAAGCCACAGGGCAGCATACCGTAGTGCCAATCCCATGTGCAGATTCGGCTTGCCAGAAAAGCAGTGTCCAGATCGGGAACACCGCTTCCAACCAAGCACGTGCTGCCACGGTTCTGTGCGTCCAAATCTTCTATCTTGCGCGAAGGTCGCTGAGCATCGGAGATGGCCTTCGTCCCGGCTGCATCAAGGACTGTGAGACGATTCCGGGAAAGGTGTGGCAGCTATGTTAGCGAGCATGAGTGCTTGTATCTGGAGTTCTCAGAAGGCCGAGCGAGCAGCCATTAATCATAAGTTGTTACTTCGGATGACTTGGCCTCCCGTCCGACACTATCATCCTGATCCTCCTTGTCATCCTCATTGTCATGGCCATGGTCACCAATGCTTGCAGCAGCAAAACCACCTACGGCAGCAACCCGACGATGCAGACAAAGTGCCAACAAAGAACATGCACAGCAACAGCAGGCAACAAGTTTCAACGAGGCAGAAGCCAAGCCATATTCCCAGATAAGTGCCAACAATGGCAGATATCGCCTACGGCACTACCGATATCCGGTGCTAGCCACATTGACAAGAGAAAGACTCACTTCAAACACCATGCGTCAGCACTCTGCAATACAGGGGCCTTAACAGTTAGAATAGGGTTTTGGGGCCCATTATAATATAGCTATAATAAGGTGCCCTCCCAAAATAGTACGAGTAATGGCAGCCACAAGCGCATTAGCAGGATGCCAACGATGAGGCCCAGTTCGGCGAACTGAAGGCCCCGGACGAAAGAAGTTCTTTCGCTCGAGGGGTCTCGATGCTCGATGTTGGGTTTTGGGGTTTAGGGTTTAGGGTTCTGGGGTTTGGGGTTTAGGGATGCTCGATGTTGGGTTTCTGCGCTTGATGGGATTGACGGTTTAGGGTTTAGGGTTTAGGGTTATTGCATCATGCAGCAATATTACTCTCAGTGCGCATCTCCGCACCTGCCCGTGCGGGCGGGCATGGGGTCCCCTGTCCCCTCTCTGGCCCGAAACCCTGAACAGTTCGGAGATGTTTTTCAGGTCTGCGTCACACCACTCACTAGCAACGAGCAGTTTAAGATCGGTGATTCTCGGGAATTCAGTTTAGGGCTCAGGGCCTAAGGGCTGAGGTTTAGGACTTTCAGTTGAGGGTTTTGTTGACTTTCAGGTTTAGGGTTTAACGTCTTTCAGAGTTTAGGGCTTTGGTTAGGGCTTAAGGTCTTTCAGAGTTTAGGGCTTAGGTTTAGGGCTTAACCCAGAGACTCCAATATCCCTTAATTAAGGAATATACCTTAAAGTATAGTAGGATCCCTAATATGATTTAAGGCATATTCCTTAATTAAGGGGTATTGGAGTGCCTAAACCCTAAACCCTAAACCCAAAACCCAAAACTCTAAACCCTAAACCCTAACCCCTAAACCCTAAAACAAAAAGAGTTTAGGGCTTCGAGTTGCCGTGCGAATCTCCACAGTCGGCACTCGGCCGGAGTTTCTTTCCACACTCGGCCACTTGGCGTTTCTTCCCCAATATAATACAGGGTTTAGGGTTTAGGGTTTAGGGTTTAGGGTTTAGGGTTCTAGGGGCCTCCATAGTTACCTAGACTAATTTTTGGGGGTTCCTTATCATAATTGTGGTTATTCTAATTTTTTTGAGGCTCCTACATTCCCTTCTTGGCACCCGACTCTTCGTAAGCCTCAAAACCCCAGAAGCCAAGCCTGAACCCAATCCAAGCTTACAAAACCACCGTAGTCCCCTGAACCCCGAACCCGGAGCCTTACCACCGTGATCCTTCCGTTGCCACCCTTGTGGACATCCTGAAAGGAGCCTAAACCCTAAACCCTAAACCCTGAACCCTAACTCTCCAGGTGCAGGGTGAGCTGACGCAACGTGCGTGGGCCAAAGGCGTCCAGGCCCACTCCTTTCTGTCTACAAGGAGCCTTTCTTAAACCTCGGGGTCCCGTTAACATGATCCCTAAACTCTATAAGCCCTAAACCCTAAACCCTAAACCCTCATTTTCGGGTTCAGGGGGTCCTTCGTGTTTTTTTTTTTTTAAGGGGGGGTCCTGCAGAGAGGACCATGGATCTCTGACGGGGCTCCTTGGTTTCTGAAGCTACCATCATCGGTGCTCTAATGTTCAGGACATGGATGTAAGATATCGGGCTTCATGCAATCGTCGTCTTGAGGCTTTGGTGTTTAGTAGCCCGTTCTAGCTACCATAACTGGGTCCTTGTAGGGCACAATTTTACAATTTTGTGATAATGAAACCCAACAAGGATTAAAAGACGATCACTTTTAATATAGCACCAACAGGGAACCAGATAAAGTTACGGTGACTTCGCGAAAGCTCTTAGGCGAGGCTGTTCGGGCACCGGACTTCCCATTTTTTCAGGGGTTGAAAGAGGGCAAGAAGACAGGCCCTCCGATTCCAGGGTTAAGGGTTTAGGGCTTGGAGGGTATTTAGGGTTTAAGGTTGAGGGTTAAGGGTTTAGGGCTTGGAGGGTATTTAGGGTTTAAGGTTTAGGGTTAAGGGTTTAGGGCTTGGAGGGTATTTAGGGTTTAAGGTTTACGGTTAAGGGTTTAGG
>CAJNDV010030213.1:13595-26555 GCA_905221635.1 Symbiodinium sp. CCMP2456 | reverse complement strand
GTTTAGGGTCTAGGGTTTAGGTTAGGGTTCAGGGTAAGAGAGAGCCGTGAGCGTTCAAAGTTTGGCTATAGCAAATGCCATGGTCTTCTTATTCTGGGAGCTCAAACTAGGTCCCTCCGCTGGTGAACCCTAGGTTTTACGGCGGTCTCTGTCCACCAACCCTAAACCCTAAACCCTAAACCCTAAACCCTAATAAGAGCCTCAAGAAGCCTGTGGGTTTTTGGGGTAGATGAGAGAATACTTCCATGGGGACTACGAAGAGGTAGTATTTCTAGCTTTTCTCACGGCACTACAGGGACTCTCATGTTGCAAGGCACCTCTCATAAGTTTGTAACCAGCCCAAGTGTAGCCGCGAAGCCCCGAGTAATATGGGAGACGGAATAATCAACAGCATTGTCCCCCAATGCTCCATTTATAAGTCTAGTATAATGTGCCCCACGACCAGATTGAAAGTCTTAAGGCCCTGTAGTATGAAGGTCATAACAGTGCTTCTTCCGTTGTTGAGCGTTTAGGTCCTTCCGGGTTTTAGGGTCTTAGGATTGTTTTTGTTGGTTGGAGTTTAGGGGTTTTGGGTGGCCACGGCATGCTATTCACCGGAGGTCCAGATCAAAGCCAAGTCCCTATAATCGCGGACAGCAGCCACATCGCTACCCAAGACTGGGTCCTTGCTTCGGGTGCCATCATGGTTAATCGTCCTCTATTGGTAACTAATAAAAGTTCGATCCTCCCAAAACCTACAACTCTGAAAGGACGGAAGTCGTATGAACAGTTCACAACGAGCCGATGCAGAAGCTCAAACAAAGCATAAGCCAAAAAGGACACCTCCAAAGCCAACTGCTCCGTCCTATTTAAACCTCCAAAACCACCGAAAAACCCCGAACCAAGCCACCTTACCCTAAACTTTCAAACCCTGTACTCCAAAACCCTAAACTGCCTAAACTTCTAACTTCTGAACCCGAAACCTTAAACTTCTTTACCCTGAGCCCTAAACTTCTAAACTCTAAACCCTAAACCTCTTTACCCTAAACCCTAAACTTCTAAACTTCTAAACCTCTTTACCCTAAACCCTAAACCTCTAAACTTCTCAGCCTCTTTACCCTAAAAACCCTAAGCCCAAAAGCACAAATAAGTACCGACTCCCAGGCCAAGGGCCATCCCAAGGCCCAGGAGTGGGATGACGCGCTCTCCAAGGCCCGCTTTGAGCCTTTTGGCTTCAAGTTAGGGTTTAGGGGTTCGGGTTTAGGGTTTGTAGGGTTTAGGATTTATAGGGTTTAGGGTTTAGGATTTCGGGTTTAGGGTTTAGGGTTTAGGATTTATACGGTTTAGGGTTTAGTTTTAGTTTTTCTGGGGGGCCTGGGGCATGTTCCTGTTTTGACGTGTTTGTAGCAAGTTTTTGAAAGGGTGCCTTGAGGGGTTTGGAGCACTCTTGATTTCACAGTTTTGATCATGCTACGGATTTAATTCTGGTGCTTCTTCGGTTCGTGTAAGGGTTTTGGAGGGTTAGCGGCGTTAGCGGGTGGGTGGTTATAGGAATGTTGAGTTTCGTTTTTCAATACTCAATCTCTGGAGTAGTCACGAGCAGTCTTTCTCGACGATCTTTAGTACTGTTTGTTGCTTAAGGTATAGGACGTAGGTAGGGTACAGGGAGTTGAGGGTTGAGGGTCAGGCTTGTGAGTCGCATGGATTCAGGGTGCGGGGTTGGTAGAAAGTCATGCGGGTTTTTGGGCAGTGGGTCTTTGCAAGTTGTCATTGTTAGGACTTCGATGAAGTTATCTCAGGTTCCGCTGGAACGACCAGTTCAATCTCGCCCTGGATTCTTGGCAG
Organism: Symbiodinium sp. CCMP2456; assembly: GCA_905221635.1. NCBI lineage: Eukaryota > Dinophyceae > Suessiales > Symbiodiniaceae > Symbiodinium > Symbiodinium sp. CCMP2456. The sequence continues at coordinate 24,731 of CAJNDV010030213.1, read as the reverse complement.
CAGCAAACCCTGAAATGCAACTGTGCGCGGGCAGTTTGGAACATGCGCCCAAAGTCCCGCGCTGCGCTATAGACTCCGACAGTCCGGTGAGGTGCAAGCAACCCTAAACCCTAAACCCTAAACCCAACACCCTAAACCCTAAACCCTAAACCCTAAACCCTAAACCCTAAACCCTAAACCCTCCGAGGATCCCATCACCGCACGGAGCATGCATGACGAGACCATCGACTCGGAGCAGGGTCGCCCGACCCTTTTGGACTGAGCTCTCTTGGGGGAAGTAGGGGTTTAGGAGTTTAGGGGTTTAGGGGTTTAGGGGTTTAGGGTTTAGGGGTTCAGGGGTTTAGGGTTTTAGGGGTTTAGGGGTTTAGGGGTTTAGGGTTTTAGGGTTTTGGGCTTTTGGCATGAGGTGGGGCCTTCGGCGAATGTGTGTGAGAGCATGTTTCGCATTATGGTGGGTGTCCCCATGGGGATATGGGTAAGAAGACCTCATACTGCTGATGAACAAAGTCATGTAGCATCTGTTTCACGTGCAAGCAGCTCGGTATCTAGCACTTCTGCTGCTGAGGGACTGAGGCTGGGAAGTTGTAAGGACTTCCGGGGCACTAAGAACCCTTGGCAGCGGGTGCAATGATCACCTCTTTCTTTTATTTGGGCTGCACTAGTGTGACACTGCCTTCTCAGAATCGTCTGCGACTGGTTGAGTTTTTCTGTCCTGCTGAGCGCTATCCAGATGAAGGAAGGTTGCGGCAGGAAGCCCGACAAGCACCATGTTGGTACTGTGGTCACTCCTGTGCACGTCGGTTTTTGGACTGCGTAGTTATAACTTAAAACCACTTGTGGTTGGAACGGCCACTCCGGCTGGACCCTGACGGCAAAACGACTGTACTGCCGTTCTCTGGAGCATCGTGCTGCCTCACTGCATTCGGTTTTGGTGTTGCCAGTTTGCCCCCTCTGGCGGAGCATCGTGCTCCCTTTGCTTGTAGCGCGGCGCGTTTTCCGTCTCGATCTCCCTCTCTCTGTGAGTGTGTGCTCCCTCGAAGACTGCGATCATCAGCTCCCTCCGCACTTACTGGGGGTGGCCGAAAGTATACTACTAGCGACATAAGGTACCTCAAAAGGCTGCCCGCCGGGTCTTACTGGTACTCCTTCGCCTGAGCTCTCTGGCGAAGCGCACCTATGATGTTTATGGCTAAAGCTTACGGAGCCCCCATGAAAAGTCGAACGGCGCGGGTGGTAGGCCGCTGCGTATGGCCCGGTCAATTCGCGCTGACTGACTGACTGACTGACTGACAGACTGACTGACTCGCTCACTCACTCGCTCACTCACTCGCTCGCGCACTCCACGTACAAGTACACGGACAGTCGCATAATTTTCACAGTCTAGTGGGCTAGTTAAGATTCTTTCCTAACCCTAACCCCCTCATACAACCCTGATAAACCGTTTATTGTGTCAGCCGAAAACGCATCCGTAGCCCCAGGCAAGTCGGCACACTTCTGCTCCATGTGCGGCCCGAAGCCATGGCCCGAGTTAGGGAAGGAATACTGGGTCTTACGATTCTGGGCATAGCGCCTGTAGGGTTTAGGGTTTGGAGTTTAGGGTTTAGGGTTAGAGTTCGGGGTTTAGGTTTGGGGTTTGAAGTTTCGGGTTCAGGGTTTGTGGTTCATAAGTTTTACGTTGCCTCATTTCAGGACTGCATCGCAGGAGGCTTCTAATGCTTCATGAGGATCTCTAAGGGAGTTTATAGAGTCATAGGGTTCTCAAAGGGGGTTTACAGCGTTTCATATGAATTCTCAGAGGATGTACTGGAAGATACACGTCTCTGATAAGGTGAGCCCGACCCGGGTCAATTCTGTTTCAGATTTGCTTTTTTGTGGTGGCTTGGGCTGCCAGATTTCTCGGAGCTTCGAGACTTGTCCGGGCAGATGTTGGTTTCACCATCCGTCGCCGACCCTTCAGAGCGTTTGGCCAGGTTCTGCTCCATGAAGATCACCGACGATGTGCGCAAGTATGCAGAGGAGCGCGGTTACGGTGATGAGGATGGCGAGACCGTCCTGAAGGCCCGGGTATTGCCTGTGTGGGCTACCGGTGCTTTCCGCAAAGTTGGGGGCAGAGGGCTTAGAAGGGTTTCAAAAGGGGTGAGACGCGGCTTTTTCTGCCCTTTAATTCCATCTTAGATGGAAATCCCAGCAGTAAGGCCCCACACCCTAAACCCTAAACCCTAAAACCCCAAACCCTAAACCCTAAACCCCAAACCCTAAACCCTAAACCCTAAACCCTAAACCCCAAACCCTTAAACCTTGGAAACCCTGGAGTCTGCGACCTCGGAACCCTTAAGCCGCAGAGATGCCTGGACTGCAAGAGCTGGCAGAAATGGGGTGGCGGTGGGTACCACGTAACAACCGCTGATGGTATTTAATCATAGTTAGGAGCGGTTTATTCAACGGTCAGTAGTAGTTGTTAATGCTAGATAAAATTGTAAATAGTTTTCATCTGGAATACTAAGAATCAGTATCAACAACGAGTAGCAATTAGCTGTAGTCGATATTAGTTAAGAAGAATCAGTATTAAGCCTTGGTAATGGATAAGGCCGTAGTAGCATTGCTTCTATTGAATAGTGGTTCATAACAATACAGAATAGTTGCATTTCCAAGTCGTCCAAGATTGCTTGAAGCTCACGGCCGAGACTGAAGCCATCAGGGCCCTCGAATGTTTGACGTAGCCTTGAGCTCTTGACTTCCAGGACGCGAACAAGTCCGAAGGACTTTGATAAGACTGTCCCACATTTTCTGTAGGTTGTTTTGTTCTTTGGGTGTTTATATGGTCGTAAATGACCTAAAGCTGATGTACGAGGGTTTTTTCACAGAGGCTCGCATGGTGTGATACAGGCTTTGTCGGAGTTTATGATGGCATTTCTAAGGTTTGATCAAAGCCGCCAGAGCGTCCAAGCCGAGCAAAAGTGATGAGAAAAGTCCATATCTTCCCCCGGAAGCATCCGGAGACCCCCCAATCCCTCAACGGAGAACGGTGCCTTCAACCATGGGAGGCATCATGAAGACGGAACCCCTCCTAAACCCTAAACCCTAAACCCTAAACCCTCATCAAGGGACAAGGGAGTCTCAGAGCAATTCGCCGCACAGGAGGGCATGAAAGAGATGAGCAAGAAGTTCGCGGAAGTGGGGAGTGAGGCCTTCTTGGCTGCCCAGTCAAGCAGGTACAGTGGAAGCTTAAATATACTCACCAATCTTATTCCTCAGGGTTCCTTAGCTATACTATTATGGACACGAAAACCGAAAACACTAGTCTAATTATTCAGGCCCCCCGACAAGGAAGCTCTGAGCCTTAACTAAACCATGCACCCATATTCCAAACTCCGCACCCAAGCCCTGTAGCCTGAGCACTGCACCGCAAGTCTCCTAAAACCTAACCCTTTGAAGCATCACTATAGACTATAGGGGCCGTAATAAGTAGAATAGGGTTTTGGGATAGATTATACTATAATTTATAATAAGGAACCCCCAAAACCCTATTCTAAGTATCAAGGCCCCTACATTACTTCTGAGATTCGCAGGGCTGTTCTGCTCGGGGCCGGGCCTGAGAGATTAGCTTAGGGTTTTGGGGTTTAGGGTTTGGGGGTTAAGGGTGTAGGGGTTTAGGGTTTAGGGTGTAGGTATATTTTAGTATAGTAGCATAGCCGTATAACTTTAAAAGGCCTAGAAGGGAATCTTACCACTAGGTCTTCAGATTCCCATATTTCACCTCGACTTGGTGAGCATCCCTTGTCAGATCATAGGACTCCTATAGGCTAGATAAAGCGTATATACCATGCCTTATGACAGGATTCCGTCGTTTGCTCCGAGAGATTGCCATATACTGGAAGATCGGGTTCTGAAGACCCCTACCCAAAACCCCAAGTCCCTGAAACCCTAAGCCCTAAGCGGGCAGGTCTACATGCCGATAGAGTCGCTGGACGCTCGCTGACTGCTTGCCGGCGCAAGCAGTTATTTTGAATCCTTCGTCCTCGCCGTCCTATCCCAAGGGGAAGCCCTTGTACGGAGACGAAGTTTGTGGAATTCGATGCCGTTGCTTTTCTCAAACAAAGTGGCGCGCCTCGCGTGGTTCAGGACTGCTCCTGGGTCCCGCGCGGGTGGTTCACTTTTTGACACTTCGGGCGTTTCATGACAAGTTGCTCTGCCTTGCGATTCCAGCGTGAGGCCCACAATCTTTAATCTTTCAAAGCATAGGACGGAAGGAGGAAGACAAGCTTAGGAAAGGTCACAATTCCCTGTTCCCGTGACCTATGAAGGAGCCGCGAGGCCGCGAGAAAAGGGCGGAGCTGTAGCAGTGCACAGAACTCGAGACCCTGATGCTTTTGGTTTGCCCCTACATCGTGGCTGACAGTAGCGTTCTGCTTCGATGTTGAGAATTACATGTTTGACCTTGAATCCTGGTTGATGATGCTGAAAACAGGTGGCTCCTGTCCTGCGGTAGTCCTGGTTGCCAGCCATGCCACCTTGGGTGTACAGCTTTCTCGCACCGATATGCCCTTGGACGGCTCAAGCCGTGTAGTGCTGGTGTTGTGTGCTCCCCCAGCATTCTGCCGGCGCCTAAACCTCTTTTTTCTGTTGTTGCTTTGCTTTGCTGTCTCGATTCCGCTGCCACAACCTGAAACCCCTAAGCTTCTGTGTGCCTAAGCCCCTGAATGCCTAACCCCTACACGCTTAACCCTGGAGAACGAGCATTTCTGGAAATTCGGTTGGTCTGTTCGACTTCTTGGCCGAGATCCGAAACTCTCATGAACCTAAAACTCACAAGAACCCACATCCCAGAACCATATAAATCTGCTGGGGCTTTAAACCAAAACTCAATCGTCGTAGCTTCAATTCATGGACTGACCCAGGCCGTGGAGCCGTGGACGGAGCTTCTTTTGACAAGGCTGAGAGAGGATTCTCGGGCAGGGCTGACAGCTTGAAAGAAGCAGAAGGTTTAGGGTTTTGGGGTTGTGGGGTTAGTGGTTTCGGGTTTGGGGCGTTGTGATTTCGAGCTCATCTTTTGTAGTTTGGGGTCGGGTTTAGGGTTTCCGGGCTTATGGTTTTGTCAGGTTTGGGTTTCATGGTTCAAGTCAGGCCGGCGCTTCGTTGCTGGTGGCTGCGTAGCACGCTTCAGTATCAGAAGGCGAGATGTGGATGTAGCCCGAGCCCCAAAAAGCCCAGCGCCTTAAAGGCCCAACATCCTTCAACCCTAAACAGCCTAGGCCCTAAAGCCTTAACGCCCCAAGAAACCCTAAACTCCAACATTCTAGAGCTTTAGCTAATCTGGCCGTAAGCTCCAACACTCCACAGCCCTGCAATATCCCCTGAGTAGTCCCTTTACAACTACACCACGGTTTACAACCAAGCCCTCTGCTAATTGCTTTAAGCTGACCTTGTAACTTCGGATTCTAATCATATGGGAGTTTCCGAACATCAGGGGTAGGTACTTATTCTGGGGTGCTTAAAATAAGGATCCGATTATTTAGGGTACTATATTAGGATCCCCTATTTTCGGAAACCCCATATTAAGGCCCTTTTTTTGGGGCCACCGGTGTCCGGATCCAGGCCATGTCGCACGTTGCTCGCGAAATGCTGAAGCGAGAGCTATGCCAGCTCATGAAGGACAGCGAAGGGCTGAGGGTGTAGCGTACCCTGAACCCTAAACCCTAAACCCTAAACCCTAAACCCTAAACCCTAAACCCCAAAACCCTAAGCCTTAAACCCCAAACCCTAAACCCCAGGGTTTGAGGGTCTGAGGGTTTATGACTGCGCGTCCGTCTGATTGTCGGCCGGAAGCCCCCCGTGCTAAACGCAAATCCCTCAAGCCTAATATAGGGGCCTTAATAATTAGGGTTTAGGGTTTAGGGTTTAGGGTTTTTTGGGATCCTTATTATAAATATTGTAGTATAAGTGTAAAAAACCCCAAAACCCTATTCTAATTATATAGGCCCTTACATTAGACCCAAAACCCTGAATCCTCGACGCCGACCCTCCTCACAGGCCCAAACGGCCCCAAGCCATGCTACTCCAAATTCCGCTTGTCGAGCGGATGCTAACAAAAGGGCTTGAACAATTACCAAGACTATTTTAGGGACTCCTTATAAAAGTTCTAGTATACCCCAAAACCCCATTCTAATTATTAAAGCCCCTATATTAGAGTGATGACCCTGCACAACTGCAGGACGAGACAAGTGGATTCTCGGTGGGGCTCGAGGATGATTCGGACCGCTCCGAGCCGATTTGCAAGTGGTTGCATCCATGTGGGGTTTTGGGTTTAGGGCGTCGGGCATCGGGTTGGGAACACTTGCACGATGTGTGTCGTGCGTCTTTTCAGAGGTCGGTCAACAGAGTTGTACACGTACGTCCATTGACGTACATACACACACATACCTACATGCAATGGTTCATAAAGGCACACGGAGCACATGTCCACATCCCAGACACCATTTTCAGCTGAGAGCCCCAGTTAGGTTCGAGGGACCTGCTTGTTGTAGAACCTGGACAACAGTATCTCTGTACTGTGCAGCTGATCTTGAGATGAGAGAAGCTTTCTGTCCTACGGATTGCCCCAGTATAGAGCAACCCCTGACAGCAGAACCCATTGGACAATTACACGTATAGTAACCCATTACAGTAGAACCCCCTTACATGATACCCTTCTGGTCACCCAATTAAATAGTGGAAGCCGTCAGTATAATTCAACAGCCCTCATAGTAACAACCCTAAACCCTAAACCCTAAAACCTAAACCCTAACCCTTATGATAACCCATGATGGCAGGACTTTTTCAGGTGGCAGGTAGTCTTCGAGGGGCCGCAGGACAGCTTGTGCGCCATCTGCTCCCGAGGAGTTGGGTTAGTTCCGTTTAGGGGTTTTGGGGTTTTGAGGTGAGTTGGCCGCAGGCGCCATGTGGGCTTGCTTCAAATCAGGGCTCCTGGAACGATTTACTTTAGGGTTTAGGGTTTAGGATTTAGGGTTTAGGATTTAGGGTTTAGGGTTTAGGGTTTAGGGGAGCCTAATGTTATGACACGATCTACATCAAGAGCCAAGTCGAAGTATGAAGGCAGCTGAACATCGACCCACTGTAGCCATGCCCGGTAGAACTACACCTACACCCTAAGATCCGAAATCCGAAACCCTGAAGCCTCAAACTCTGAATAGTATCAGTCTAGTCTGCTCGCAGTTTCTTTCATGGTATCGGATCTGGATGTAGCAGCATGATCCTCTCAAGGATTCTTCCTGCCATTAGGCTTCTGTTTACCATCATGCCTCCTTCGTCTTTGACCATGAGAACCCAACTTAAAGACCTACAGTGAGGAACCCGAATTCCTGCCACAAAAAACTTTCTGCACTTCGAAAAGACCCTGCCAAAACAGCTTACAGATAACGACAACCCAGAAGCCACAAAACCCAAACCCATAACCAGAACCCTAAACCGAAAACCCTGAACCCTCGTAGCAGGTACGAGGGTGGGATTTTCAGCGCCATCCTCGTCTTCCCCCCGGACTTTCCGAACAATCCGCCTGAGATGAAGCGCCGACCTTAGCAGCACGGTTTAGGATTTGGGGTTTGGGGTTTAGGGTTTAGGGTTTTTGATGGACAAAATCCTGCAGCAGAACTATCCCCAGAGCGTCTTATTTCGCTGGTTGCTATCAATAGATCTTTTGGGAAACGCTTGCCCCGGATGTCGAGATGATGTCAGTGGTTTGAGGGCAGTAGGTGCTGTCGGAAAGAAGTGTTCGCCAGGAAGGACAGAGCTCTGAAACTTTGGGATTTCTGGCGCTGCCCGGGTCCATCCGCAGGTTTGAGTAAATTGGGGCGAAGGCGTCTGCTTCGTGTGTATGCACTCACGCAATCGACGTTGCCAGGGCACTCTTGACCCGCAACTGCAAATCGAAGTTTGTGCCATCGAGTCTGTTTCTGGCATGATGAATCCGCATCCTGAGCTTCTTGTGCCTGCCGCTGTTGGCAAGTTAGGTTTCCTAATGGGTAGAGCGGACAGGAAGTGAGCACAGGGGGGAGCCACGGAGCCATGGCCACTTGCCGCAACTGCGGTGGCAAACACTGGACGAGGCTCTGTCCTGACCGCCCGGATACCAATGATAGTCATCCCTCCGACAGCAGCCAGCAGCAGCAGCCAGGGATTCCCAAGGGAAGTGGAAGGAATGGACGTTCTGGTGGCCGTGGAAGAGGAGGAAAAGGAGTTGATGATCATGGCGGAGACTGTCGTCAGCATGGATTCACTCAAATCGCGCAGCAGGCGGTTGATCGAAACCACCTACCATGGCTCGAACTCGAGTGCTCAGGTGAAGAGGCTGCAATCGGGCGGTTGATGAAGATATTCATGAGGATAAGGCCATCAGCTGTTGACTGGAACCTGTTTGGCTTTCTTTATGCCGGCAGGGAGTTGTCTGATGACGCGGCAAAATTTATTGCAAAGATGGTTTCAGAATTGCATCCGAGTGGGAGAAGCTGTCAAGTCAGCGAGACCTGTCCAGGACAGATCTCGAGAATGGCCTGAAACAGCTTTCTGCTCGGCACAGCATGCAAAGGGGAAAATGGCTTTTTTTCCTGCCGCCGCCGGACATGGATCGGGTATGGCCGGAGCTCGTCTGGGCACTGAACAGCGGGGCACTGGGAGATGCCCGGGCTATGACGGTTGGACCCGGTGATGAGGGAGATTACCTCTGCTGCGTTTACATGGGCAATTGCTTTGATCCTACGGAGGCAGAGAGTGTCCGAAGCGGCTTGCAGGCCGTTCTAAGCGGCCTGGTCACCAAAGTCGTCCTGCACCTGAAGCCAGATTTATATGCTTGCTGCCAGATCTACCGCGGGAACCCTTGGAATCTCTCACCAACCTTGGCCACTTGCAAGATTCAATGCTCTCAGGACAGGACTTTGCAAGTTCCTCAGCCGCTCGTACATCCTTACCGGCATGACCGAGAGCAGCTCGCACGTCTCCTGCAGGCTGTGGAGGAGACCATGGAAATTCCTCCTCTGCTCCTTGAGAAAGCTGACTCCCGAGCCATGCTGGAGTCGCTGCACGCTGTCGCTTTGCATCCCAATGGTGACTTCCCCATAATCAAGATGTGTGCCGTGCTAAAGGAGTCCGAGCATGATCGGGGGCCTGGTGGAGGAAGCCCGGGCCAAGGTTCTGGGAGTTCGCAGTCGTGTGTTTGCCTACTCGGAGTTCATGCGCGTGCACTTGGCCAATGCCCATCTTCTCGGCAGCCTCTGTATGCATGACATCATCTCAGCCGGAACTGTTTATGCCGTGCTGGGAAGATTGGGGAATCCTGATAGCCTCATTCTCCCTTTCCGCTCCACTTGGGCTTTCGTGCTGCAGATTTTGCGGAACACCGCGAGGCAGCTTTCTGAGGCAAAGCCAAAGTTGAGCCGGAGGCTGGACGCAATCGTGCACCGTTACCCTGCAGTCAGCTCACAAGAACAGCTCAGAATTCTCACCTTGAACCTGTGGTTTGATGAAAAGCAACGAGAACTTCGGACTGCCGCATTGCTATGCGCGTTGCAGCAGCTGGGGCCAGCGATTTGCTGCTTCCAGGTGACCCGCAAGGTGGCCATAGACATCCAACGTGCGCTGCCCACTTGGTCATCTTCGGATCCTGGAGATGGGTCCTCAATTCAAGGTTGCGGCTATGGCGTAATGTTGCTCGGCTACTGTTGCGAAGCGATTGGTGTGCGCACGGCACACATGTATCCTACAACTTTGGGGAGAATGCGGTTCGCCTCTTATAGCAACTGAACCAAGGATCCTAGCTCCTCCAGAGCTTCGAGTTCGTTTTTCCCGCCACGGCTTGCCGACACACATGGGGCGTGAGCTGCTCGTGGCGGAGCTTGATGGACTTGCCGTTGGCACCGTGCACTTGGAGTCGTTGAAGAACCAGAAGCTGCGCGAGTGCCAGCTTGTTGCCTGTGCTGAGGTGAGGCTTCTGTAACATAGGGGCCTTAATGTGTAGAATAGGGTTTTGGGGCCCATTATACTATATCTATAATGAGGAACCCCCAATATTAGACCTGTAGCCTTGAGCCTTCAGCAGTCTCTCTATCTCCCAGCCATAGGCGTCTCTGTGTGTCTGTTGGCGGTCGAGGTGATGCAGCAGTGGCCAGAGGTCCTCTTGGTGGGTGACTTCAACCTTTTTGATAAAGTCGTTGCTTCATTCTGCTTGCAAGATCACCTGCCGGGCTTCAAGGACGTCTGGCCGGCCTTGCGGAAGGAGCCTGGCAACACCTGGCGCTCCCATGGCAAGAACCAGAACAAGAACAGGATGGACCGAGTCATGGCAAAGCTATCTACGTGGCAGGCGGTGGACGTGGAGCTGATGTTTCAAGAACCGTTGCACCCTGGACCATATCTGCAGGATGTCCTTCCCTCGATCTGCAGCAACTGTGTGCACCTGAACCCAGATGCGGACACCCATGCTGCCTATATTAGCGACCACCTGGGCTTGCTCACGACTATCGAGCAAATCAAACCCACATCCCAGAGCGATCCCCAAGCGCAAGATGTGCCAAGGTCACAGGGTGTGTGATGCGCTGGATGGCTCTGTGGAATGTCGTTCCCTTCCAAAGGAGCCTGGCTTTGTCGCGGCATTTCTTGCCCTGCCGCGCTTTTCTCCGCATTCCCGCTGAGCGGGGTGTCGGGTGTAGGATTTAGGGTTTTGCATGTATAGCCGACCTGCTTCTTTCGGTAGATGTTTCGTGCCAGAGTAAAACGGTATTGGGGGCCCCAGGATCCTCTGACCCCCTAAACCCGGGAATTCTGAAGTTTCGAAGAACGCGCCGAGAGTCTTCCTTTCCAGGTCCGAGCCGCATGTTTTAGTAATCGCAAGAGGATGAGCAGGAAGGGAGCAGAGTGACGATGATGACGACGAAAGTCCAGAGATAGGAGGCCCGAAACCCCAAAGAACTTGACCACAAGCCGAGATTCGCTTCAGGTTTGAGACAGAGATGTGGCATCCGAACATCTTTGCAGACGGGCGAGTGTGCATCTCGATTCTCCATCCTCCGGGCACCGACCGATTCAACGACCAGGACTCGAGTTTTCGGGTTTCGGTTTTGCCATGGTAGGCTCTGTAACCCTAAACCC
>CAJNDV010030213.1:0-13252 GCA_905221635.1 Symbiodinium sp. CCMP2456 | reverse complement strand
CCTACTATATAGGGTCTTAGGGGCTCTGGTACCCTATATAGTAGGTACCTGGGGGGTTAGGGCTGAGTCCTGAGGCCCTTAAAAGCCCCCGAAACCTCCTCAAGAGAACACGGTTCGAAACAGGCTTTAGGGTTTAGGGTTTCGGGTTTAGGGTTTAGAGACTCCGAGATTGATCCCTCTTAAGGGTCTTAGAGGAAGCCTTAAAGGAAGCCTTAAAGGTACCCTTCAGGCACCCTTACAGGTACCCCAAGAGGAAGCCTTCACACGCAGGAGACGGCGGACGAGAGGTGGAGGCCCATCCTTGGCGTGCACAGCATTCTGATCAGCGCAGGGGGGCCTGGATTGCCAGGGGTGTGGGGGTTTAGGGTCTTTGAGGTCTTGAGAGTGCAGGGATTCGGGAAAAAGGGTCAGGGTTTAGGGTTCAGGGTTTAGGGTTCAGGGTTTCGGGTTTGCGGGTTTTCGGATTCCTACAGCCGGTGGAGTGGGGTTAGCGTTTGAGGGCTTACGGCTACAGGGGTTGTGGTGTAGGGCATAGGAATCGGTTTAGGACTTCGGGCTTCGGGCTTTCGTCAGAGATTTTTGGAAGCCGAAGTTCAAGAACCTCGGGTTTAGGGTTTAGGGTTTAGGAACCCTCGGGAAGTGGTAGTTGGAGATCCCTTGCAGGTTATGGCTTGCTAGGGGTCAGGGCTTAGGGCTTAGGGTCGCATCAGCGAAGGAGGGATCCCTTCTCGTGTTGGGCTCTCCGGAGGTCTTCTCCTTCTTCGCCGGAAGAGGAGTTTATGATAGCGGTGACCTGCGAAGTGGCACAATATAGAAGCCTAAAGAATTACCCTTAATTACCCACATTACTGTTAGGGTTCGTGATGATAAATGTACTGTAAGGGAGCCCAAAACCCTATTCTAATTATCAAGGCCCCATATATCAAGCACTTTCTGGGTGTGACCGCTTGGCCCAAGAGCTCGAGACCAGCCCCGGCGTGATGCATAGCGAGAGAGCTGCGGCAGTACGGTACCGGCAAAATTCGGTAAAGCCCGCTCCCTTAGGCCGTAATAGTGGGGATTCGTATCTTTTGGGTAGTTCTCTACATTTCGGGTCCCAAAAGAAGGCGGAACCATTATAAACCCCAAACCCTAAACCGTAAACCAAAAGCCCTGAACCGTGACCCACCAGTGGCGCACTCCATGACTCAGCTCTGCAAGCCCGCAAGCAAGGAACCCGCAGGAACGGGCTCTGATAACAGGGGGACTTAAATAGAGTAGGCTTTTGTGGCTACGATAAGGGGGACATATTAAACCCCACACCCTAAACCCTGAACCCTAAACCCTATAACCCTGAACCCTGAACCCTGAAACCTAAACCCTAAACCCTGAACCCTAAACCCTAAACCCTAAATTCTTCCGCCCCTTATGTTCGCGTTTCGACGGAAGTAGAGGGCGCTTCCCTCGACTCTCAGCTCGGGAGATCACACTACGGAGCCTCGAACCCCGGAGGGCCCCCTAGGGTTTAGGGGTTTCGGGGTTTAGGGGTTTAGGGTTTAGGGTTTAGGGGTTTAGGGGTTTAGGGGTTTAGGGGTTTAGGGTTTAGAATTTTGGGGTTTAGGATTTTAGGGTGTAGGGTTTTTTCGGGTTTAGGGGTTTCGGGCCCTGAAAGCCCTGAGTCGAAGAGCCCAAGGTCATCTCCCTAAACCCTAAACCCTAAACCCTAAACCCTAAACCCAAGGTCATCTCCATGCTACTGGATCCCAACCTGAACTCCCCGGCCAACATCGACGCGGCCGTGCACCTGAAGAATGACCCCGAGGGCTGGAAGAAGAAGGCCTCTTTTAGAGGGCTTAGGGTTTAGGGTTTAGGGTTTAGGGTTTAGGGTTTAGGGTTGAGGGTTTAGGGTTTAGGGGGGGCCTGAGGTCAAGGGACGAAAGGAGCGACCCTTAAAGGGACCCTTAAGTGATAGAGGGGGCTTTATGAGACTCTATAAGGGGTATATAAGGGTTAGAAAAGAGGGTCTTAGGATTAGGGGTCCAGGAGTCATGAGTTCAGGGTAAGGTCGGGGCCCAAAAAATACCTATACAATTTTTGGGGGTTCATTATGATAATTATAGTATAGTGGGCCCCAAAACCCTATTCTAATTATTTAAGGCCCCTATATTATAGATTTCATGGACCCTTATCTCTAAACCTTCGACCAGCATCCACCTGACAGGTCCGCCAGCTGACTCGAAAGAGCGTGGAGGGTTAGCTGGCACATGCCAGCAGCCCAGCAGAATTCGATGCTTGAGACTTCCAGGCAAAAAGCGCGACATTTGCCACCAAAGAAAGCCCCTGCAACCGTCCAATGTCCGCCGTGCGTTCAAAGTGATGGGGCACCCCAAAGGTCGTGTGGCAACTGTTGCCTGCTGTGCCCCTGCTGGCATCGCCACAGGCGCTTGACTATAAGCAGAGCCCTTTGCAGCCCCGGTAAAAATTGTAGCCTCAAAGCTTCCAGTATGCTTTGAGGGGCAGGTCCATACTTCAACTAAAGCTCGTGAGGCAATCGCCTGTGCTTTTCCGAGACTTTTAACAATTCGAAGCGGCACCAGAGTTGACTTGGAAAGCCAGCCCGAACTCGGAGACGTGAGCACATGGCTCAGGCTGCCAAAAATCTCAGGAGTTGTTATGATTATCATCATTATTATAATCATTATTAGTATTATCATTATTATTATTATCATTATTATTATTATTATCATTATTATTATCATCATTATGATCATTGTTATTATTATTATTATTATTATTATTATCATTATTATTATCATTATTATTATCATTATTGTTATCATTATTCTGATCATTGTTATTATTATTATTATTATTATTTATTATTATTATTATTTATTTATTATTATTATTATTATTAACATTATTATTATCATTATTATTATTATCATTATTATTATGACTATTATTATTATTATTATCATTATTATTATCATCTGCTGACGAACGTCCGTCAACCCTGGCAGTCCGGCGAAGGGCTACAGGGCGGCTGAAAGGGGCGCCGATTTCACTTCGATCCAAGTCGAGAGGAGTTGCTCCGAGAGGCCTCCCCCCTCCACGCAGCCCGCGTCCGGACTTGGAGGAGAGAACACATGGGAATTCTTGTGAGGAACGGTTTGGATGTAGGGTTTGGGGGTTCATATTCTGCTGCAGTTGTGCTTCAATGGTGTGGCGTTCTCATTCTGACAACTCCCCAAAGAGCCCAATACCCCTTGATTAAGGAATATGCCTTAAATTATAGGGGCCATAATACTATGATTCAAGGTATATGCCTTAATTAAAGGGTACTGGGCTCTCTGGGTCATGGGCCGTGTTGTTGCTATCCTCGCTTTGCTAGCCTCTGCAGGCCAGCTCCGGAGTTCTTTCCCCGCCGCCTCAAAATGGGCTCGAAGGCTTGGACCACAAGCCCCGATTGCTCATGTGCCTGAGTAGGGTGTACCTTAACCTACCAAAACCCAGATTTTTTGTAGGTTCTTATTATAAACCCTAATATGGAATTTGTAGGGACCCTACAAAAAAGTAGGTTTTGGTAGGTTAAGGTAGGGTGTAGGGTACAGGGTGTCTCATGCCCTGAACCCCCAACTGAGGGACTGAACCCGTGAGTTTCAAAATTCCGAAACCCCCAAAACGATCCCCGCCTGGAACCCAGAGAGCCCAATACCCTTTAATTAAGGAATATACCTTAAATCATAATATTATGACCCCTATAATATAAGGTGTATTCCTTAATTAAGGGGTATTGGGCTCTCTGGGAAACCCGGGAAGCGCTGCTGCGCTGCGTGGAGACTGCCATGAAAGCTGCCACGCTCCGCAGCAGCTGCCTGTCACCTGACCGAAACCGTTTGAGGTCTCCGACCTTCCAGGGCTATTCCTTCTTAAAGTCTATACAACATGGAGTCTTTCTGAGGGTCCTTGGAGTCTATATATGAAGTCTTTCTAAAGGGTCCTGAAGTCTTTCTAAGGGTGAATAAAGTTGCAAAAGTCAAGTGGCGGCCTCTCCCGAGTTTTATTCCGCTCGACTGCCCCGACATGTCCCTGAACCTGAACCGCAAAAGTCTTACTAAACTCTAAAACCCTAAGCCCCAAGCCTAAACCCTGATGGAACCCTTGTAGAAACCCTGAAAGGAACCCTTGAAGAACCCTGAAAGGAACCCTGAAAGGAACCCCAAACCGAAAGGCTCCTTTGGCTTCTGCTTCACTGCACAGACAGCCGAAGCCACGGCAGGGCCGAGCCAGTCGGCTCAACAGAGAGTGGCACAGTTTAGGGTCTAGGGCCTACAGTGCGGGATCCACAGCGCACAGGAAAACGCGCCATAGTTGCTGCACGTAACTCCATGTCTTATGTCGTCGGTTTCGCATCATCATCCACCATTACCATCGTCATATTCATCGCCATACTCATCGCCATACTCATCGCCATAGCCATCACCATCATCACCATCATCACCATCATCACCATCATCACCATCATCATCATAACCACCATCACCATCATCACCATCACCATCATCACCATCATCACCATCATCGTCATCATCTTCATCTTCATCTTCATCATCTTCTTCTTCTTCATCATGATCACCATAATCACCATCATCATCATCATCATCATCATCATCACCATCATCACCATCATCACCATCATCATCACCATCATCATCACCATCACCATCACCACCATCACCATCATCATCATCACCATCATCATCATCATCATCTTCATCTTCATCTTCATCTTCATCTTCATCTTCATCTTCATCATCTTCTTCTTCGTCATCACCATCATCATCGCCATCACCATCGCTATCGTCATCGTCATCATCACCATCATCTTCATCTTCATCGTCATCATCATCACCATCATCATCATCATCATCATCATCATCACCATCATCATCATCATCATCATCATCATGGCCATCGCCATCGCCATCGCCATCGCCATCCATCATCATCATCATCGTCATCCTCATTATCATCATCATCATCATCATCATCGTCCTCGTCAGGGTCAACATCGTCAGCGTCAGCAGTGACTACAGCTAGTGTTACTTTAGCACCCGTCGTCGTCGTGGTGAGTTCTTTCCATGAGGCCGGTTTTGGTAAATGGAAAAAAAGACAGAAAGAGGTGCAGGACCCCTCGATTTCGGGTGCCCAAGGGATGACCCACCTTAAAGCAATCGCTCTGAGGTTTTCGCTCGCCGGCAAGTCCGTCTACTTTATTGTCATAGATCGCTTTGCTCGCAGTGGAGAGCAGGCCGCAAACTTCACTTTCTGCGACCTGCCCGCCGACTGGGTCAACAATACTGGAGGAGGCTTCTGTGGTGGAACCATCAATGGGATTACAAACCACCTGGACTACATCCAGGCAGGATCATTTAGGGTTTAGGGTTTAGGGTTTAGCGCGAAAGGTGCCTTACCAAACCGGGCAGCGGCTCCACTTACGCGTTCCTGTGCAATGCCAGCAGTTCTGAAAACAGGAACCCACGACTGAAGCCACCTGGGGTGGCTACTACAGGGGCCTTAATAGTTAGAATAGGGTTTGGGGTATATTATACTATCATTCTGATAAGGAGCCCCCAAAACCCCATTCTAATTATAAGGATTATCACGGCCCCATATATTACACCTCTGGTTGTAGGGCTTTCGGGAAATGAACAAAATCGCAGCATTCTGGCAATCCCCACAAGACCTGCCCAAGGGCTAAGCAGCTCTAAATAAGCCCACCGGAACCCTTCGTTCGAATACCTTAAAGCCCTAAGCCCTATACCCTAAACCCTAAACCCTAAACCCTAAACCCTAAACCCCTAAACCCTTAAAGCCCAAAACCCCAAGGCCCCCAGCGCTTGCAATCTAGCTGAGAGTTTCAGACAATCGCAGGGACCCTCAGGTAGAACAAAAGGAGTCGGATCCTCAGTAAAAGGATGCCGAAAGCACAAGTTCCCCGGGATCCTTTTTATGAGGACCCCGAAACCAACAGCCACCCTAGTTTGAAGACGCCCCCCCTTTTGGGGTTTTGGGGGTTCCTCATTATAGTAATTATAGTATAATATACCCCAAACCCTTTTCTAATTATGAAGGCCCCTATAGTAGCTACCCCCTTTTGAGAAGACCCTAAACCCTAAACCCTAATACACCCTAAACCCTAAACCCTAAACCCTAAACCCTAAAGACAGGGCATGGGCTTTGACTGCCTCTGGATCACCCCGCCCGTGCAATCCCAGGGGCCTCTCGGCCTGTGATTCTGCAGGGTTTGGGGTTTAAGGTTTAGGGTTTAAGGTTTAGGGTTTAAGGTTTAGGGGTTTAGGGTTTAAGGGTTGAGGGTTTCAGGGTAAGGGTGTAGGTCTTTAGGTTCAGGGTCTATGTTGTCCTTTTTGTGTATAGAGGCCCTAATTATTATACCTAGACCCTAAACCCTAAACCCTAAACCTTAAACTCTAAACCCTAAGCTCTAAAACCCTAAACCCTAAAACCCTAAATTAAGCTCATTCTAGCAAGCTGAACTCTTGGAGTCCCGGGCTTCTGGGCTTGGCTTAAGTCTTGTGGTTCATTCCTTTATTCTTGCTTAAAGGCCTAACGATTGTGCACCACCGCCACGAGGCCATGGGGAGTTCTCAGAGTATGGGGTTTAGGATTTTGGGTTTCTGTTGTCGTGATGTTCCAGAGTTGCTTGTCAGGTTCATGGGCTACGATGCCACGAACCTCTTTCAGATCAACCCGCACTTCGGTACCAAGGACGCTCTGTCAGATAGATCCGGTGTTGGAGGCTGCAGAGTCACGATTACATCGCTCCAGTCGCAGGGAACATCCCACTAAACCCTAAATCCCAAGACTCTGAACCTTAAGCGCGTATCTCAGCTGAGATCGCCAGGAGGACTTGGTGCGCCTGTCCGCTGCGCTGCACAGCCGTGGCATGTGTCTGATCGTAGACATTGTGCTCAACCACATGCGGTCCGACCCTGAGACGTGCTGGTTGCTGTTGCTGCAAGTAGAGATTCTTAGTGAGACTGCGATGAGGCAAAAGCTCTGGGCAAAGGGGTACCCACGCTTGAAAGCAAGATTGGAATCTGGTGTCTAAGGCCTTTGCTGGTCAACGGCACTGTGAACCTGTCCTCCATTGTGCCTTTCAATGACGAAGCCTGGAAAGCAATCCCAGAGTCTAAGCTCCGATGCTCCAAACCTTCAACTCTAGACCCTCAGCCCTGAACCCTAGATCCCAGTCCTTAAGTCCGAACGCCGAAGCCTTGATTTTTGAACCCGAAACTAGGAGCCCTTAGCCGCAATGGGCCGAGCAGCATTTCAGGTCAGATCCCATTCAAAGCTCGAATCCTAGAAGAGCCCCATATCCCGTAAATCAGGACTAGCCCCTGAACTATGGAGGGATCCTTACCCTAAACCTTAAACCCTAAACAGTGGAGGGATCCTGACTATGATTTCAAGCAGCTTCATGATCGGATCTCGGGGGTTTGGAGCCTCCAGGAGAGCCACTACCACCAGAGGAACCGCTCGAGAAGTCAGAGCTTTGCCGACTACGTGGCCGCGTGGCCCCCTCCGGCCTTCAACCCTGGAGAGGACCGAGGGGAGCCTAATTGGGAATGCTAGTCGTTAAGGTTCCTTATTGTCAGCTTTGTTTCCTACCCAAACCCTGTTCTAATTACCAAGGCACCTATATTGCAGCCGAAACCCTAAACCCTCGACCCCAACCTCACCCAAATCGAAAACTCAAGAGTCCTAGACCCGAAGCTATTGCCCGAAATGGGTCTTTCGGTTGCTTCGGTCCGAGTCCCGTCAACGTCGACAAGCAGAAACTCCAGTCCAAAAGCCTAAGTCCGGAGACGCGAAGATCCGAAGCCTACTACTTATAGAAGCTTAAAGAATTAGCTATACTATCTTGGGGGCTCCTTATTCTGATTCTAGTATAATATACCCCAAAACCCTATGCTAATTATCAAGGCCCCTACATTTCACTTTCGGGGTTCATGGGTTTAGGCCTGAGGCCCGAGCTAAGCAGCGAGCACCGGTCTTTCTTAGTGCCATCCGCTGCGGACTGGTCGCTCCATTTCACCACCGGCTTGTCGACTTCGATTTAGGGTTTAGGGTTTAGGGTTTAGGGTTGCTAAAGTCTGCTGTCACTGGAAGTTATGGGTCGGCCTGTGTTGCCTCCTCTCCGCTACAGCACTTTCTCCGACGCTCCACCGAAGCTGGCTGTGATTCGTTTCATGTAGGCTTCTATTGCTATTTGCTTCAGCAGACCTTGTTCCTATTTGGATCTCCTTCTGCACAGAATGGCCGCCACCCATTGTCAGGGCTGTAGGCACCAGTCTGTAGGCCTTATAAACCCTAAACTCTAGCCACTGGAAGGCAGGATTCCAAAGCTTAACGTTCCAGAAAGGACAATGCTCAGCTGCTGACAGCTTCCCAAGCGGACTCTCCGGCTTCTTGGAGAGCAACAGAGACCAATTGAGACAATCATAAGTAGATATGTAAGTACATGCTACACCCCTCTTGTGCACACTGTTCTGCATTTTTGAGCGAGCAACATGCCACATCCATGGCTGAAGGGTGACGGGGATGCTGTAGATTGCCGTGTGTTTGGGTTCCTGTGATCACTGCTTGCATTTGGGCAGTTCTCGAAATCAGAGTCCCTTTTTAGGTCCCTAAAATAGTACGGCACCCGAAACAAAGGATCCTAAAAGGGTCCCTAATTTAGGGAACCGCCCATCTTGTAGCAACTCGTAATCGTGACTTTCGCCGATACTAGACGAAAGTTGGACCTCCCTCTGGATCATTCTGTCAGTCTTGAGGTGAGGTGTTGCCGCGAAAGTTTCGATAGACCCGTGAATAGGGGTGATTTCGACACCATCCAGCTAGACTTCCAAAGCAATCAAGACTGAAAATGAAATCCAACCGGCTGTTCAAACTGCGTATCATCCATGCACAGGGAGGCATCATTATCGTGTAGGAAACGCATCACGTCGTTGAAGCCTACGGAAACAACACCAATTTGAATTTACCCTCCTCAACTCAAGAATCGACAACGACAGCCAAAGCCCGAATTGAATCTTCCAGAATTTGAAAGGCCTTGTGTGCCAATCGTCATCTCGTTCGTCCGTTGGATTGAAGTCAACCCTAAACCCTAAACCCTAGACCCCTGAGCTCTAAGTAAACCCCAAAAGCTGACTAAACGACTGCGGGCCTCAGCGCAGGCTGTGTGTGGGCACACGGTCGCAGATCACACAGTGCCTCAGCCAATGCAATGAGATGGTTTAGGGTTTAGGGTTTAGGGTGTAGCTTTAAGGCGTAGTCATATCTCAGATGCATCCAGGTTTGCAGGGATTCCGGTACGGACTGCGGGACGTGCCATGTGGACTTTACTTGTTTTTCTCAACAATCCCGATCTCTTAGGCGGTCGCCTCTTTCTAAACCGCTGAACCCCCAAACTCTAAGTACCGAAACGCTCATATAAGCTGCCAAGACCCCTAATCCCAACCCACCCAAACCCAAACTCGCACACAAAGCATCAGCAACTCGCATGCGAGTGCTCCATCGAGTCCATCGAGTGCCCCCAAAGCCCGAACCCCTTGAAGACTGAGGCCCTAAACCCTTCATCCCACCCATAAAACCCCAATGGACAGCCCAACGATAGCTTGATAAGGCCCCAACACAAACCGGAAGAGCAACATTAAGGCTCTGAGTCCTACACCCCGAAGCCCCGAAGCCCAACACCCTAAACCCTAAACCCTAAACCCTAAACCCTAAACCTCTAAGGAGTGCACCCTAAAGCCTAAACCCTAAACCCTAAACCCTAAACCTCTAAGGAGTGCAGCTGCTTCCCGGGCAACTCCGGTCCGAACTGCCCCTCCTTCCGAGAGGATCACCTCAGCACAGGCCGCCCCTCCTGGAATCCTAGGGTTTAGGGTTTAGGGTTTAGGGTTTAGGGTTTAGGGTTCGGGATGTGGGGTTTAGAGTTACGGACTGGAATCACGATCTAGCTTTCACGTTTGAGGCTCGCGTTAAGGGTTTCAGGGTATAGGTTTAGAGTTTCGGGGTTATTATATCGCACCCAACTTAATAACGTGTCTCGCATCATGCCATCTTGCGCAGTATACCACCCATTCTGTTCAATTACGTTCATCATACAGTACCATTTTGCATGCAACATTACATGTTGTATACATGTATGGCCTATGTGGCATGTCTCATATCATACTACATATACCAAGCTATATTCTGTCAGTTATCTGTATATATATATATATATATATAGACTCACATACACATACATGTGTGCACATAATGCATGTATGATCTTGTACCATATCAAATCAATGAGCTATGCGACCTGTGAAATGACGTGTATTGTACAGGCCATACTGCATTGCATGTTTTTCTTTCTGCGATTATGTCTTTTTCTAGTTGTATACTACAACACAGAAGACTATTAAAATATCATGTGTTGTGTCGCACGTCCCGATTATGTTTTTGATTATTTTGCAATGCTATCTTACACCACGTGATAAACTGTGACAGTAGTTGTTCTGCTGTTACTCTTAATGCTAACATGACCCATTGCATGGGCCGCGACTCCTCGTTTCTAAAGCTCGAGCCGACCAGCCACGCCCGGCGCGTACTTTAAACCCCCGAGTGTGTTGCCAGGCTTCCCGAACATGCCGATCCTTCTGCATCCAGTGTCCTGCTGGTGACATCATTGTTCTTTTTGTCCAACGCCCACTGCCGTGTGCAGTGCTAGTGCAAGCACTCCGAATACCAAGACGACGACCACCGTTTGTTGTGATTATGCTTCTATTCTGCCCGGCCCACACGTGCGGCATTTGCCTCCATCCATGCCAGAGTTCCAGCCGGCCGGCTGTTCGGCCGGCCATCCAGCCATCCAGCCGTCCAGCCATCCAGCCAACCATCCATCAATCCTTCCATCCATCCTCTGTTTCCCTTGTTGTTTTGTCTTCCAAGCATCCTCGTCGCCCGGCTGCTTTGGATGTGAGAGAAGCATCAAATATCAGACAACGACATCAGTGGGGGAGCAAAAGGACAGGTTCTCCGCTTAAGACGCTTCACACAAAAACCAGTCGGGGGGCTTGAACACGGTTTGCCCCAGTGACCAAGCGCTTGTCAAAGGCTGGCTTGGGGTCATGGGAGCATCTCGGCAGCATGCAGACTTTGAGGCTTAGTTGGTGCTTTCAGTTGCCACATCCTTGAACTCAGTATTGAAACACCTCGAAGACCGCTGCTTCAGCACAGAGCAAGGACTTGAACCAGAGCCACGAGTACGTTCGTGCGCAGCTTCTCTCCTTTGTGGAGGGCATGGTGGTCAATTACAGCGCGCCGATGCCAACTATTTTGGGCACCCAAGCCCCCAGCTGAAGCCCCAAAGCCGTAAAGCCACAAGACCTCAGTCTGAGGACCTTCCTCGTAGGCATCCTCAATTTAGGCCTTATAGGGTTTAGGGTTCAGGGTTTAGGGTTCAGGGTTTAGGGTTTAGGGTTTAGGGCTTAGCCCTATAGGGTTTAGGGTTCAGGGTTTAGGGGTTAGGGTTTAGGGTTCAGGGTTTAGGGTTTAGGGTTTAGGGCTTAGCCCTTAACACCCCAAATTAGGCCTGGATGCACTGCGCCTGGACACGGCCATCTACCTCGAGCGAGACTTCCTGCCCGAGATCCAGGCCGCCAAGGGGCGCTCAGGGTTGTACGGTTAATATAGGGGCCTCAACAATTACTAATACTATTTTGGGGGTTCCTTATTATAATTATAGTATAATGGCCCCCAAACCCTATTCTAATTATTGAGGCCCCTGTATTAGGGTTCTGTACGAGCCCAAGAAGGGTCATAAGGGTTCGATGAACGTACTACACGGGTCAGTTTAGAGGATGTGATGAATCGTCTTGTTGAGAGTCCATGCAAAGACGCGGAGTCAGATATCACGGCAAGGAACTAAGTGAAACAGCTGTCTCACAAGATTGACTGCAGTGATGAGCTATGTGGAGACGGGTATCAATCAGGGGCTTGCTTCGATGTAATGGCTTGGTTCCGGCTGTGTGCGCAGCATGTGTGCCAGAGGCAGTGGCTGGCGTGGAGATTCTGGGAGAGGTGGGACATAGACTGCCCGTAAGTCGAATGGCAGTTGACGCTGGAGGTGTCAAGTGCGGAAGAAAGCCTAAACCCCCGAAGCCCGAACAAACTCCTCACCCCTAAAAAAGACCCTGAACCCTAGACCCTGATAATCTACCTTGAAGAAGCCCTTAAAGGAACCGCACAACCAGGCAACCGTCAACAACCTGACGTACCAAGCGGGCTTGATGCAAGGCAAGGCTCTAGGAGAGAAGCAGCAGTTTTGGTTGTCCATACATAGAGGTTAAGGGTTCACGGGTTCTTCAGGATTTCAGGGCTCCAGGGTTGAGGGGTTCAGGATTTTTGGGGTTTTGGGGTTTCGGTATTTTCTCTCCGAAATGTTTTGTCCGTATGCCTCGAAACTACAAGCCAAGCCCTTAAACCTAAAGCACCAATCCCAACAAACGCTAAACCCTAAACTCTGGAGAAGCGTATCGACATCGAATCGTCAAAATGTTAGGCGATGGAATCCGTGAGAGAGAGAAGAGCACCAAACCGGAAGACTTAAACCCTAAACTCCCGTAAGTGCAAGGCATCTGCAAGTGGCCTACAAGGGCTCTTAAATGGCCTGAACCCAACCCTTAAAACTCGAACCCTTGTGGATTCCTCGCCGACCTCTTCGTGGAACCCTCAAAAGGAGCCCCCAAAGTCATCCTAAGCCCTAAACCCTAAACCCTAAACCCTAAACCTGGAGCCGGCAAAGTAATCCTAAACCTTGACCCAGGCCGGGGCCACACGGGCCTCGCCGGGCTGCTGAACTTCCCGCCCTTCTACAAGGCACCATCCAAGTGGCTTTCGGTTTAGGGTTTAGGGTTTAGGGTTTAGGGTTTAGTTTCAAGATCCGAAACCTCAATCCGTAAAGCCTAAGCGCCCAAACCCTAAACCTAACCCGCTCAACTCGGGATGTCTGCCGTCGGAAAAGCTGCTCAAGAAGACAAATCCTGAAGCCCTAACGCTCTAAAAACCCTGAACCCTGAACCCTGAACCCTCAACCCTAAACCCTAAACCCTGAACCCTAAACCCTAAACCCTAAACCCTAAACCCTGAGTCCTGAGCTTTAAGTCGGCAGGAAGCAGGCAAAGTTCCGCTTTCC
>CAJNDV010030202.1:34468-54258 GCA_905221635.1 Symbiodinium sp. CCMP2456 | reverse complement strand
AAGTTATAGGGTTGAGGGTTTAGGGTGGTATCTCTTTTGATGTTAATTTTAAGGTTTTGGGAGGTGGCAAGGTTAAAATTCGAGGGTACAGGTTTGTCTGGTCCAATGCTATGTTGTTACGGGGACAGGTATTCGTTCGACAACACCGCACAAACGACAACAGGTGCTAGCACCAGCATTACTACTACCGCCACCGCCGCCTCTGATCGCACCAATGGCTACGACAACAGCTGCTGTTGAGAAGAGGTAAAAATCGTAGCAGCAAAAGAGTGACAGCCATAGAAATAGTTATGGTGATGCGCTACGCATTGTGGTTTGGTACTAGCACAAATATAGGAGTAAATAGGAGTAGCACTCCCAAAAAGTAGTACCAGTAAGGGTAAGTGCTTTGTGTTGATCATACCTGTATTGGCAGTACATTCGGTGCTAACGTGATTTTCACCAGCATTCTCGTCCTACATTGTCATCATCTTAATCGTCAGCATCAACAACGTTCATCATCTCAACCCTCGTCAATGTCCCCATTGCTTTCTACTCACCATGGTTTTGTCTGCTGTTTGTTTGGATGCCTAGCAGCAGTGTCAGTATTTTGCAAGATGAGTTTATGTCAGACTTCTGCGCGGTAATCCTACACCCTAATCATTAAACAACCCTAAACCACAAACAGAAAACCCAACAACACCCTACGCAAAAAAGCAAAAATAATCCCACGCCTGACACCTTCGCACCCAGTCCCAGAGCGATACAGCCTGCACCTTATTATTACTAGTGCTATTGCTACTACGAATGCTACTGCTACTACTACTACTACGACTTCTATTACTAGTACTATTGCTATCACTACACCTGCTATTACCCTTACTATTACTATTACCCGAAACCCTAAACCTATTGCGCCAATCTCTGCCATGCAGGGCTCGCCCACAGAACTGAGCTTGTCCAAGCGGCCTGGTACTGGGAACGATCTTCTGTTTAGGGTTTAGGGCGCTTTTCCTGCCGGGTTGGGGATCCAACAGGTTATTTGGGGTTTAAGGCTTTTAGGGTTCAGGGTCTAGCGCTTTTAGGGTTCGGGGCTTTTAGGGTTTAGGGTGTTTTGTTTTGGGGCGGCTTGAAGAGCCGAACCCGGTAACTAGAGGTCGAAGTCAGGCGTGCTTCTGATCCTCATTCTCAGGCCCTCACAGGTAATTTGGAAATTTGGAAATTCCACTAGCAGTGCCTGTTGGCAGTGCTGGTGCTGCTACCAACACACCAGGAGCGCATGTACTCACGTACCACTACCTATGCTGCCACCCATTGTTTGCACTACTCTAAACCATGGAATGTTCTATGGTCTCATGCCACTGTAGCTTTATAAGATATCAAGCCCAGTCCAAGTAATCCCAAAGTGAAGCCCTTAAATTAAATGCAAACCTTAAGCCCAAAGCCCTGTCCGGAGCTCTTACAGAAGACGTTCTTTCTTGCGGCCCGAGTACACCCTGCACCCACCCAATCGAAGCTTCCCTTTATCCTGATGGGTTTAGGGTTTGAAGTTTGGGGGTTTAGGGTTTACGGTTTGCAATCCGTCGTTGGCTTCCGCGAGTCATCGGTTTAGGCTTTGCGCTCTGGGGTTGAGTGTTGTCGTTTTTTTGGGTTGCGGCGTTCCTGTCCCAGTTGAGGACGTCCTGCAAAAATCCAACCCCTGTAGCCCTGAGCCTTCAACTCTGACCACCAAGGAACCCGAAAAGGAACCTTGAAAGGGGATCTTGCTATTATGGAACCCTATACTACCCTTAAAAGGGAACCCGAGTATAGAACTATATACTACCCTTAAAAGGGACGCCGATTATAGAACCCTATACACTACCCTTAAAAGGGAACCCTATTATAGAACCCTATACTACCCTTGAAGGAACCTTGAGCAGCTAAACCCTATCTTCTCGGGCTTTGGTTCCACAAGCAGACGTCCTAAAGGAGCCCAGAAAAGGCGCCCGTCAAGAGGCCCTCAAACCCCAATACAGGGGCCTTAATAATTAGAACAGCGTTTTGGGGCCCACAAAACTATGGTTATAATAAGGAATACCCAAAATAGTATGGGTCCCTACACCCTAAACCCCTAAATCCCTAAACCCCAAAACCCTATTCTAAATACCCTAAACCCTAAACCCTAAACCCTAAACCCCAAAACCCTATTCTAAATACCCTAAACCCTAAACCTTATTCTAAATATTAAGGGCCCCCACACCCTAAACCCCTAAACCCCGAAACCCCTAAACCCTAAACCCTAAACCCTAAACCCTAAACCCTAAACCTTATTCTAAATATTAAGGGCGCTCAAACCCTGTCCCGACGCTCCCAGGAGTTCCTTTGGCTACCGTGGCCGGATCCCCAGTGTTTGAGCTCTCAAAAAAAAGGGGCTTAGGGTTGGAGAGCCTTTGGGTTTAGGGTTTTAGGGTTTTAGGGGTTTTGGGGTTTAGGGTTTAGGGTTTAGGGGTTTAGGGTCTAGGGTCTTAGGGTCTTAGGGTTTAGGGTTTAGGGTTTACATAGGGTTACGGGTTTAGGGTTGAAGGTTTAGGGTTTAGGGGTTAGGGTTACTTTAGGGTAAGAGATTCCTTTAAAGGCTTACTTTACAGGGTTCCTTTAAGTAAGGGCGGGGTCCATAAGGGCGCCAGAAGGCGTAGGGGATGTTCATTTTTCTTTTCGATTCGTTGGCGATCTGAACATTGCGGATTCCCTACAAGCCAGAAGCCTGGCAGGTGATTTGGTCGAGGAGATCAAGCTTCCCAACCAACCCGTGGACGATGGGGCGGCTTGGTCTGCAGCAACGGGGGCCTTTTAGGGTTTAGGGTTTAGGGTTGCCTTTAGATTTTTTGAGGTGCCTCCATGAAATGGCCTTCTGGAATTGCTTTCATGAAGGCAAACCCACAGCCTCCAATTCTAGACTCTGGACCCACAGCCGGCACCCTCGACTCGTAGGGGTTCAGGGTTTAGGGCTTACCCATGGGCTCCATTGTTGTTCCTTTTTGGGGTTACCTTATTTTAGGATCCTAAACATAAACCAGCAGAAGGAGCTACAATGGAGCCTATGCGTATGGTTTATGGATAGAAGCCCTGAGCTCCGAAAGTTGAGTTTGAACCCTAAACCCCTAAACCCGAAACCCAAAACCCCTAAACCCCAAACCCTAAACCCAAAGCCCATATACCCCAAACCCAAAACCCCGAAACCCTAAGCCCAAAACGCCTATACCCTAGACCCTCAACCTGGAGCTTCCAAACCGGGTTTCGGGCCTTTAGGGTTTAGGATGCTTAGGGTTTTTTAGGGTTTCGGTCGTAGTGTTTAGCGTTTAGGGTTTAGCCGTTTAGGGTTGAGGATTTAGGGTTGCGGGTTTATGGTTTAATTATAAGGTTCTTGTCTGAACGCCAGACCTTGCCATGCCAGACTGCTCTCGCGCAAGGTGCTCTTCCGCTCGGATTCCGAGGACACCTTGTCACTTTGAGGGGTCTCAGGTTCTTAAGTTGACAAAGCGCTACAGGGTAATTGTACTTTAAGCCCTAAACCCTTAACCTATACCCTAAACCCTATACCCTAAACCCAATACCCTAAATCCTGAACCCTGAACCCCAAACCCTAAACCCTAAACCCACCCTAAACCCTAAACCCTGCAGCCGGTTTCATTTTCTCTGCCAGTTGTTAACTACCCGGGATCGACCATGTGGCCCGACAAGGCCGGGACCAAAATCCTCAGGGCATTAGTCACACATGGCCCCTTGGTCCATGCAACGTAGGGGCCTGAATAATTGCCGATACTATTTTCGTGTTCTTTGTTTTATGATTTCTAGCATAGTATACCCCAGAACCCTATTCTAATTGTTCAGGCCCCTATATTATCATCCACATTTCATTTACTTAGTTACTCTGGCCTTACATTACACCGTATGTATATATATATATATATATAGGTGTCTCCGGGCCAAAGTCTATACTCTTTGGCTACATGGACCCTCAGGGACAACACTTGAGATTGTTGGGTGGCGCACTTTCGCTATCTTCCCCTCATCGTCTTGAAGGCGTTGCATGCTCTTCCTTTTATCACCATGCCGCAAGCAGCAGACTTGCAAGAAGTAGCTCTGCATGCACGGAGGCAGGGGCGCTTGCAGCGTGCGCCACAAGTCAGGCACTACTGTTGATGATATCAATCCTGCCGTGCCTTCAGGACCCTAGACTATGAGAATCATGGCACATTTCTTATTATGGGTAATGCAGGGTATATATATATATATATAATTTTTTCCCAACCGTAGCATTGGGGCTTGTACGGTTGCAGCAGACTAGACTCCCCCTTCTGTTTTTTTACGGAGACGGCTTCCGACTTTGACCTCCTATCAAAGAGTTTTTACAGAGAGTCATGTTAATTATGAGCTATGGGTCGAAACTGTTTTGCATGAGATAGAGCTTGTATGCAGGCTTTGGTGAGTGCTTTAGGGCTCTGGGGGAGGATTGGTGATTTGCGGGGCGTCTTTCCGCTGGTAGAAACACACACGACATTTGGGTATAC
This sequence comes from Symbiodinium sp. CCMP2456, assembly GCA_905221635.1. Taxonomy (NCBI): domain Eukaryota; class Dinophyceae; order Suessiales; family Symbiodiniaceae; genus Symbiodinium; species Symbiodinium sp. CCMP2456. Next base: position 49,726 of record CAJNDV010030202.1, on the reverse strand, counting down.
TCGGTGCGCACGTCGAACTGTTTTCCCTCAAGCCTTAGCCCTAACCCTAAACCGTATAAACCATAAACTGCCCGAAACCTTATATAAACGCAACACCCCTTCGAATCCCTGAACCCTAAACCCTAAATCTCAAGCCCTAGGCTGTGGTTCAGGCATGATGTCCCCCGGTCCCCCACACCTATCGAGCTTAAGAGGATCTTATTTGCGAGTATGTTTCAGAGGCTTCAAAGGGCCAACCAACCTAGCTAACCAAGTCGAAATAGCATCCAAGCAGGGACACCAAGCAACCCCTGAGGAGTCGTCTGAGTCCAACGAGGCGGATGGGCCATTTCTCATGAGGGTTGGTTGGGGCCTTCCAACACTTCGAGACACGATTAGTGTCATTTTCAAGAACGTTAGACGGATTTTATAAGAGTGTGAGCCCGGCTTTTTAAGTGTTTTTAAGTTTCGAAAGTCTCTCGGGGCCTTCTTCTGTTGACGAGTATTGTGTCAAGAGTGGCGGATTTATGAACCAGGGCCTTGAACCCTAAATGCTGAGAAATGAAGCGCACATGCTGAGCTGTTGCAAGCAAGAGCCCAGGGTTTAGGGTCTAAAGTGCAGGGGTCATTTCAAGAATGTTGCGATTCGTTTCAGTGCCTTTGGAAGCAGGCTGGAGGCGTCTCAGGCAGCTTGGCACCACGCCAATGAAGTCCATATTCGAAAACAAGGAAACCAATTCAACCTACAACCCTAAATCCTAAACCCCTAAACCCCTAAACCCTCAACCTTAAAAGCCGATTTGGCCAGGACGTCTTCGGCGAGACGCAGTCCTCGGTTCGTCGCAAATCGGGAGCTCTTCAGCTGAGCCTGCTGGGATGTTGGCAGTTCTCTAAATTAGGGTCCCTTTTTAGGTCCCCAATATAGTACCTCAAAACTACCCATGCTGTTAAGAAACTTGTTTTCAGCTACCATAATGGGGATATGTAGCAAATGATAAGGTGTTCCTAGTATAGTAACTTAGTTTGAGTAAATAATTGGGGTTCCTTCGTATATAGTAACTTAACTTAAGTTACCACAGCAGGGATACATAGTCAATAGTAAATATTCGTGTTTTCTTACTATAGTAACTTCATGTAAGTTACCAGAATGGGATATATATATATATAGAATATGAGGGGGTACCTTATTATAGTATCTTAGTTTAAGTCCCTTAGCAACAATCCAGCTTGTTAGCCTTCGGCTGTCGGTCAGCGTCTTGTGCTGATCGTGACAGCACTGAGGTCTAGGCCCAAGGTTTGGGGTTTGGGGTTAAAGCTCCTAACCCTGAACCCTATAAACCCTAATATTTGTTCAGGGAGTTGTGGCTCACTGCTTGAGAGAGAGAGAGAGAGAGAGATGAGGACTGATAGGGTTTGGGTGTATGCCGAGATTTCCGGGGACCTCATGCCATATGCAAGTTTTCGGCTGCTTGTGTATGGTGGTTATACCCTTAAGCCCTTAAACCCGAAGGCCTAGGACCCTAGCGCGCCTAATCCCTTAAAGCCCATAGATCTGAAGCCTCTGAGAATGCATCTGATGCCGATCCCGCACTTTCCCAGTGCTCACCCCATAGGCGTCATATGGCTTACCTAGACCCTCATGCTTACCTAGACCCTCATGCATAGTACCTGTGTTGGATCTATTGTTTTATGGCTGGGACCACACAATATCAAGGTGCATAGCCAAAAAAACTACTACTATCGAGGGTCTAACTAGGGTCCGAAACCACCTTCAGCCACACACTCCCTCAACCCTGCACGGCAAACCAAACCCTTGACGCGCCACCCTTCATCCCATGCCCTTTACATTGAATCTTTCCGAAACCGTCCCAACCTGTATACAACAATATTAGCTCGCAAAGTATAGTGCAATATGTGTGTAACCTGCCCTGCTGGAATGAAACCATAAACTTAAAGACCTTGTAGCCATAGACAACCGTGCATTCAGAGCAATCAGCATTTGCACAAAAAGTCCTGCATTTTCATAAACACCCACAGATATGATATTTGTCATGCTCTCTCCCTCCCTCTCTCTCTATATATATACATACATACACATGATTCGTTTGTATATGTGCATACATCTATAAACAGTATAATAATGTGTGAATACACACACATATAATATGTTGTTTATTTGTTTGTAGACGCATATTAATATGTCTGTGTACACGCCCTTGCAAGTCCGACGAACCAACAGAGCCCGAGAGCATCAAGTCTTGGCATCTAAAGGCCTCAGAAATTTAGATATTATAGTTAGCAAAGCGCTTCTTGCATGGATTTCTTTAGAGGGTTTACGATAAGGGCTGCTGTAGGAGTTTGGTAGAGGCCTGAACAATGAAAAGAGGGTATTCGGACATGTTAAGTGACTCTACAGAGATTATATAGTTATCCTGTTCAGGAGATGCTTCGGAATGTTCAGGATTAACTCTAGGCACAACAAGCCCTCAACCCGAAACCCTCGTCCAGGTTTTGGACATGAAGCGCAGGTTGCAGCAGATGCTTGCTCAGACGTCCCTCGGATGGTAGCTAATTGTCGCTATAGGGGCCTGAATATTCTGAACAGGGTTAGGGGGTACATTACACTATAAGTATAATACGGAACCCCCCAAAAGCAGATTTCAATTATTGAGGCCCCTACATCAGGGGTTTAGGCAGCAGTGGTCGTACCGAAAAGAAGTCATAAGGGCCCTGAAGTTTAAAGCTTCGATCAACCCCGACATAAGGTTCATGGATAAACCCTAAACCCTAAACCGAGTCAGGTACATAACAGCCAGATCACTGGAGTTTCGTCTTTTTGCGTGTGACTGTCAGTTATAACTCCCACAGGCATTGGGTTTAGGGTTCTAAGTTCTAAGTGCTTGGGGATTTAGTGTGTTGGCACTTGGGTTCTAGGGTTTGAGTTTAGTGTTTAGGGCTTTAGTGTCCAGAGCTACAAGGATGACATGAAAGGGTATGCGGCATGTGTGCAGAGAACACCATCGCTGTGAATTTTACCAGGGTTTGAGATCCACCGTTCTTCCTCGATTTCACTTGACTCTTCTAGGCCGCATACGAAAGCAGACTTGCTGATCATACTAGTTGTACCCAGAAGCCCTACAAATTTTACTAGATCCGAAAGTTCCAGCCTCCCAAAAAGAGGCTCTAAACTCGTATGGAAGCCTTCACTATAGTTATAGCAACTAGCCTCTGAAGCCTGCACCACCGAACCCGATCGCAAAACTCGCTGCTCATTGCTTGTTTCCTCTGGAATGCTTATGACACTTCTTCGTCGCTGTTTGGGATTTGGGGTGCCGAGATTTTGTCAGGCTTTATTCCCACAGTTATGAACACCACGTTGTGCGGTCTCATTGGGGGATCGGGGTTTCTGTTGGAACTGTTGGGAAAGAAATCCAAAAATGCTTTTCCAGACTGTATGGTCCAAACACTTCACCCTTTCGACACCAAACTCGAAAACCCTTCAGCTTAAGCCTTTCATTTTTGGGTTCGGGCGTCTTTGTTCAACATCGGGTGAACCTGACTTAATGTAGGGGCCTAAGTCATTACCAATTTTATTTTGGGGGCTCCTTATTGAAATTATAGTATAATGGGCCCCCAAATCCCATTCTATTTACTAAGTACTAAGGCCCCTATATTATACATCTTGGAGAATCTAGTCCTGACCAGACGTTTACAGTGCGGGGAGCGAAACCCCGTAACCACAGAGCCCACATTATCCTGAAGCCCATGCCGTAATATAGGGGCCTTAATAATTAGAATAAGGTTCTGGTATATTATATTACAATTACTTGTAATAAGGAACCCCCCCCGAATTATTCAGGCTCCTGGATTAGACTTTGTCAGCAGGTCGACGAATGCACTGGACTTGTACCACAACACGGGCTACACTCAGTGCCATGGCTGTCATCGGCATGTTGGCTTTGACGGCTTAGGCTTTTTCCCGACCCAGACAGAGCCCTGAACCCTCAACCGCGGTTTGTCTTGAGGGCCTGAGCGCTGGTTGGGGAACAGCGGCCACATTGCTGACTATTTAAGAAAGGAGACGACACCAGGATGATAACCTGTCCTTTCTTAGTCCTCGCTTGAAACGTTTTGGCAGTATAGGGGCCCGAGACTTGCTACTGCTATTCCCTGGCGGGTCGTTATGCTGCATAATAAACCCCCCCTTATAACTCCAGGAGCAGGAACATCAGCATTATGCCTCAGGGTTGCTTATTCAGACCCCTAGATGAGAGTATGTTTAGGTTGACTTGGAGCTTGATCCGCGCTTCCGTAGGAAGTTGTAGGTTTCGGGTTTCCCAATTGAAGCAAACATAATCCTCTTGGGTTTCTCAAGAGGCAGCAACTAGAACCCCGCCCAAGCCCCATGATGAACAACCTTGTGCTTGTGTTCTAGTGGTCGTACAGCAAGCTTTGAAGCACGCTCAGTAGTTCAATATCTTTGAAGCCTGGGAGTGCTCGGAAGTTACGGCCAGGGCTTCAAGCCTTCCGGAGATTCGGAGGTAATCCTCATAATATCCCTTTACTACCTTAAGCTGGCTCCCAGGCGCATCGCACGACATCCCTGGTTCGACATCGCGGTGATGTGTGTGCCCTGGGACGAGCAGCGTACAGGGTTCTGGGTTCTTGTCTTGTTCGGATTGCTAGGCAGCATGGAAGTTAGTAATACCATTCCGTAACAAGGTTTCCTTGCTGTATTGAAATATAACATAACACAAATCACTAATGACTATGGGCCATGCCACGATGTTGCTTTATACTTGTGTGTATCGCACAAAACCCTACTCTAACTACTAAGGCCTCAGAGTTCGGTACGCAAACTCTGCAAGTGGCACGTCCAAGAAGGATATTGAACTTGGGTTAAAGGCTTGAGATAGCTTAAGCCCGAAACCCTACGATGTAGGTGTTCACTCGGGTTCTCGAAGGGATCCAACGGACGTTGAATAGATGTTGGAGGCTTCTATATGACTGCTCTCCAAATTCCTAGAAGCCCTAGAGGCCCCAACGCTGACGCCGCATCCAAGGGCATCTTCTTGAATTGCATTTGGCTTGGGATTGATGCTGCCTGGAATGACTCCGATGTCCTGATTGAGACAGATCCAATTTTCCTCGTTGTTGCACCCTGGCCTGCAACCAGTTCGGAGAGCCGAGAAGCTCAACATGCAGGGTGAGAGTCTACGCCAAGCTTTTCCCGAGAGTAGCAGCGACTGAGCATGCATGAAACCTAAACCCTCGTACATACACACGTACATACAGACAGGCACATGGTCTGGTCCTCCAAAGCGGGCTGAAACTGTAGCCCAAGAGTCACGTCGCAAGGCAGCTAGTGTGGTTGTGCCAATCTAATAAAGGGACCTACCAACACGATTTTGGTGGTTCCTTATTATAAGTATAGTATAATCTACCCTAAACCCTAATCTAATTATGAAAGCCCCTACATTAGTCGAATATGTGGTTGCAATCGTAGTCATCAGGCTGGTCTAATGCGAATGCACCTCTGCCACAGAATAGGACCTCCTAGGACATTCCCTCTACCAAATCCGGCTGCCAAGCGCATCCATGGTGTCCGGATATGATGGATTAACTTCTTGCAGTTGTAAAGTAGGGGCCTAAATAATTACCTATATTAATTTGTGGGGTTCCTTATTATAGTTAAAGTACAATGGGCCCAAAACCCTGTTCTAATTATTAAGGCCCCTACATTACCCCAGAGCGGCAATCCCAAAATCATGAGGCAAGCGGCTGAAATCCGGTTCGCACATACAGCCGCTTCAGGAGAACATCTTTTGCCTCTTCTTCGTCATTGAGCTGTCCATCCGTTTCGGGGCCTACAAGCGGAAGTTGACGGCTCTGAAGGACATCGGTTTCGTCGTTGACCTTGCCGCTGGGCCAGAGAAAGCTCCCCCGATCTCCCAATATCCCCTTGTGAGTCCTTAGTTGAGGAATATAATCCTTAATCATCCTAGGCATCCTACTATAATCCCGGGTATATTACTGAAACCATATGAGGTATCCCAGTCTATTTCGAGACTGGTATGAGGTGGCGGTGTGTAATTCCGAGGGATCCAGTGCTTCTTCTCGAGTCTTGAGACACAAATTTGTAACATGGTTAAACACTAGTAGATGCGATTGCCACAAATGCACGCCGCCAGGGCGTACCGTACTGTGTAATTTAAGGTACTTCTATAGCTGACCTTAGTTATGAGATCTTCATCCCAAGTTAGCGCAAGTCAAACCTCAAGCTCCAATTCGTGATCCAACAGCTATACACACTAGGGGCTTTACGTAGGTTCAGTTGTGTTGGAATTGAATTTGTAACTATGGGCATAGGATTCAAGCTGGCTTTGGGATTGCTTTCGCATCAAGACAGGGCCCAACACATGAACAGGATGCAACAACTTTTGATTTTTTCTTGGCCCAGGCAGCCCAATCGTTCCTCTAGGTAGGCCTCGAGAATAGTTTATGACAAAGCGCCTTAATAATTACCTATACTATTGTGGGGGTTCCTTATTGTAATTCTAGTATAGTCTACCCCGAAACTTCCCAAACCCTATTCTAATTATGAAGGCCCCTACATTATACCTTCAAGCGTGCAACCTAGTGATTTCCTTGGTTCCTCATCCTGCGACGCGGAAGGTCCGGACCTTCACTTTCCGGGTTGCTTCATAAAGCCCGTCAGGGTCGAAGGTTTAGGGTTTAGGGTTTAGGGTTTAGGGTTCAGGTTGGGTTTAGGGTTTTGGGTTGGGTGCTGCACCCACTCAATAACAGCTCAATACTATTAAGAATATGGATAGATATACGGACCATAAGCCTTCTTATAGATTGTTACTGTGTGGGGGCAGCACCCAGGGTTTGGGGTTGTTTAATGCATCCCTAAACCCTAAACCCTAACCCCTAAACCCTGTACCCTAACCCTAAACCCTAAACCCTGAATGAAGCTGTAAAGAGGCCGCACAGGTCCCTCAGAAAACCTGACTAACTCCACGACGTACACAAGAAATCCCAAACAGCCAAGATTCTCGTGATACTGATGGTTCTGGTGCCTTGGCAAGCCATTGTAGGTTAGGTGAGCCCTCTTGTCTCTGTTTTTGTGTAAGCACTTGCCTGTTGTTTTTGTGCAAAGGGTTTCCGCAGGATTATTAAACTGGCTCCCATTGGGTCGCACAGGATTTTTGCAGGGTGCAGGGCCCCCAATTCCCCAGCAGCGCCCCAACCCCCTGGGATATGACCACTCCCAAAGCAAACATCATGATGGTGTTACGGGGTTTGTACTGACTGCGGGTGCAAGGAAATTGTTCCCCAGCCTACTAACTGCAAAGCGCAAAAGCACTCAAGATGAAACCCAAACCGAGTTCTACACTCTACGGCCTCAGCCCTGAATAGACGCTAGACTCAGCTCCAGCTCCGAGAGCACCACTTGGACATGATGCTAAGAATGGAACGACAGTCACAAAGCAGATATGCGACTTTCCGCCAAGATAGGTACCTCGAAGCCATCATGTCAAGTCCCCATACATCTTCCAGCACCTGAACCCTAGCCGCCCTCTCCCGGTGTCATCCTGACTACCTCGAACTTCGTCAAATTTCTGGGCTTTCGGGGCTTCGTGTGTGGGTGTCGCTTTGCCCACATGTATCCGGAAGAAGGGCTGCTGTTTATGTTTGTGGGTGTCTGACCTTCCCACATCTGCAAAAGGGCTTCTTGGTAGCGGGGTAAATGACCTTTCCAAAATGGGACTCTCCGAAAATTAGGGTACCTTATTTTGGGGTCCTTATAATAAGGCACCTATTATTTAGCATACTATATTAGGGTCCCCTATTTCTGGAAACCACCAAATCAGTTTCACCTTGAGGTCCCCTATAGGGTATTGGACAAGTTATAAGGCTTCTGACTTGTGCCTCTGGTACTGAGAGGCCCGGCTCATTAGAGGCCCCAGCCCGGAACCAGGAAATATGGCTGCTTGCGATCATCCAGCTCGCAACTCTGCCCTTCGGCAGCGTGTAGATTCAAGTGAGTCAGCGACTTTCCTGCTTCCCCGTCCGAATAGCCAGACCTCCCAGACTCGGCCAGACTGAGCACTGAACCTTAAATCCTGTCCTTAACCCCAAACCCTGAACCTGGAAATGCGAGCCCTGGAACTCAGGAGTTCACCGTAAGGAGTCGGGATTGAGAGATGGCAGAAGCCGGGAAGTCTCGTAGCACTCATGAGTTGTCTTGAGCTTTCGCGTCCAAGTTGCTATGGTTCCCTGTGGCACAAGACTCGAATCTAACATAACAGTCTCAACCAATAATACCAACATTAAATTGGTTCGCGAAACCCTAAACCCTAAACCAAGAACCCTAAATCCTAAACTCTAAACCCTCAGCCCTAAGCCCTAAACCTTAAAACCCCCGACCCTAAACCCTAAACCTTTCTTCGGAAAACCAAATTTACAACTTTCAGTCTTTGCAACCTGGAGGTTCCCCTGCGGGTCCATGTAGTATAGGGGCCTTAATAACTACCTATAGTAAAATGGCTGTTCTTATTATAGTTATAGCAAAATATATACCTATAGTAAAATGGGTGTCCTTAATTATTATAGTTGTAGTAAAATTTACCCTCAGAACCTTATTCTACTTATTAAGGCCCCTACATAAACCCCTGGATGGCTTAAGGAGAGACTTTATTGGGTCCGTTAAAGGGGTCTATCAGGATACCTTTTAGGATTTAGGGGTTCAGGTTTAGGGTTTAGGGTACGTTTTAGGGTCTAGGGGTTTAGGTGGTTTAGGGTTTAGGATACGTTTCAGGGTTTAGGGGTTTTGGAGTCCAAGGGTCTAAAGGTCTCTGTCCAGTAGTATCCCTTTTTGCCTTTTTTTATTTTGGGGGGTCTTCTTAGTGAAACCGGATAGTAGGGAAAGGGGGCACCCTGGTTCTTAAGGGACTCCGGGGGAACCTGGTCTAGAGCACATACAGGTACATGCAGACCGTTCGGGCTTGAAACGCCAGAAATCAACTTGTCCTCCGGCATATGAATATCTCAAGGACCGGGAACACGCCCTCAACATTCAATCCGGCCTTCCTGCGGCTGACACGAGTCTTCAAGATGCTCGTCACAAGTCTAAGGGTTCTGTTGCTGTTTTGCTGCTGCAGGTTTGCTGGGGGAATCTCGGGGCTGATGTTTTGTCCCCTAAAGGGTCGAAACTACCTACACAAACACGGTAGTTATTGCTATTCCCTGAGGGTCCATGAGCCCAAATAGTATAGACTTTGGCCTTAAAGTCGTCCCTATATACGTACTTTGGGGGTTAAAGTATATACTATTTGGGCACATGGATCCTCAGGGCTTAATATCACTCATATCGTTTTTAGTAGCAATGTCATTAGTATGACAAGAATGATATCAACAAAATGGTGTCAGTCAGCGACAAGCAAGCGGAAAGTATGCACCTGTTTTACCATGTGCGTACGACGCCGCAGTTACACTCAGACCATAAACTTGCCACCACATCATCACTACTCTTATCCTGGAGCCTGCATCCGTGTGTTCGTTGAGCAATGTCAACCACCATGGTCACAGGCAGCATAAATAATTAGCAAGGTACCTTGCAACAGAAGTGCTTACATAAAATACAGGGGTACGTGCTCGCTCGCCCAATGCTCGCACTGTTTGTTCAATCCATCATCTTCTTGCTTTCGACAGAGTGCGCAAAAACGTGATGATCACCTTTATTATTATCGTCACCGCGAGCACCAGCAGTTTCATCGACACGCCCAATACCGTATCACCACCCAGTGCCGCCTCCTCGGTATGATTGCCAGAACGGTACCCTTCACATTCAGCATTATGCCTGTACCGTACCTGTCGACCATCTCCTCATCGACTTCCGGCCCTGAAGCATCAGCATCGTGATCCCCACCACCATTACCATCGGAGACACCATCATCGTCACCACCGCGGCACCATGGCAGCCATCTTGATCAGATTCGCACTCGTCTTTTAAGATTTGAAAGCTTCATGATCGTCGTCACCGACACCACTGCTACTGCAACCCTCTCCATCAGGCCCGCATCACCCCTCCCATCATCAGCACCATCACCAATCCAAGCACGGACGGCAACAGAAGCATACTCATAAACACCCGTAATAGTAGCAGCTATCTTTAAATAGCATCTTCGGCCCAGCACAGCAGCAGCAGCTGCCGCTGCTGCCGCTGCTGCAAGAAGAAGCTCCCTCGGCGTAGCACCTTTCAACGGTCAGCATCATGCTTCTTGCCAACACCATCAAGAGCATTTTCTTCATCGCCCTCAGCACCACCATCGGCAGCAAGATGATGGCCAGCTTCTAAAACATACCTCTTCATCATCACCGTCATCCATAGTCAGCGTCATCATCATCATCATCGTCGTCAGTGCCGGCTTCAGCCTCCTACGTGCGTTCATCGTTTGCTTCCTCTTCATCCTCTCTTCCTCTTTGGCGGTCTGTTCGAGGATCGCCTTTATCCTCAATCTTGCCCCTAGCGCAAGCAACACAGCAGCATCCCCCAGCCTCACGCAGCCCTGGACCCGATAACCGCAAATCCCTTGTCCGAATCCTACAGAATTTTGTTGTTTTTGACCTTGAACTTTAGATGTGCCAGGTTCTTCCGCATGGTGCGGCTGGTGCGGCTCTTGCGCTACACCCCAGCCACTAGAAGGTTGTTGAGCATGCTTTCCTATGTGGTGTAGTGCATGTTAGGAAGAACAAGAAGTTGTAGCATGCAGCCAAAGTTCACACCGTAAAGCTGCAAGAGCAGCCCTAAACCCTCAAAGCCCTAAACCCTAAACCCTAAACCCTCAAAAACCCTAAACCCTAAAACCCTAAAACCCTAAAACCTCAGGAGATCGTGATCTTGGTCAAAGGCCTGGGTGTCGCATCTCGCACCTCGGAAGGTCTTGAGTTATTGAAACAGACCAGAATCAGATCAAGGTTTTAGGGTTTAGGGTTTTTAGGGTGGAAGGTTTTAGGGTTCGGCTTCAGGGTTTAGGGTTTAAGGTTCAGGGTTTTACGGTTTAGGGTTTTTAGGGTTTAGGGTTTTAGGGTTGAAGGTTTTAGGGTTTAGGGTTTCGGGGTTTAGGGTTTAGGGTTTCAGGGCAACGGGTTTTTAGGGTTTAGTGTTTGGGGTTTTAGGGTGTAGGGTTTAGGGTTTCAGGGTTTAGGGGAGTTTTAGGGTTTAGGGTTTTAGGGTTTAGGGTTCGTCTCCGAACATCGTGCATGTAAAGTTTCGATGTTGGCTTATTGCTGCCTGAAGCTTTTCGTCGGTGTCGGGCCCGTTCCTTCCTTACCCCGGCTTCCCCATGTCTGTCTGCACGCTCCCAATTACCAGGTAGATTCCCAAATTTCCCGAAGCTCTAAGCCGTTCATATGCAACGCAGCCCGTGCAAGCATTCTGGAACAAAAGGGCCGGATGCAGACTCAGCAGCAAGTTCTAAACCCAAGAATCTTGAACCCTACACCCTTAGTAAAGTCCAGATCAGACCGTTCATGACCTTTTTTACGTTCAATCTAGGAAACCCGCAACCCGAAACCCGGAGCCGTGCCAATCCTCCTGTATTTCTATAAGAAGCATCTTGCAATGGTCAAAAGTCCTGGAACCTCCCAAAATGACGGGACCGAAACGACAAACAGTCCATCGAAAAAGCTGGAAGCCCTGAACCTTGAATCCCACCATCGCTACCACCACCCACAAGCCGTCCCCCCGAAAACCCTAAACCCTAAACCCTAAACTCTAAACCCGAACCCCAAGGGCTCTAAATTCCGAGGTTCGGTGTTCTTTACCTTGTGCCTGCTGGGCTTGCTCATCTATGCCCCTTGTTGTTGCGTTTAAGGGTTTAGGGTTTAAGGGGTAGGGGTTTAGGGTATAGGGGTTTCGGGTTGAAGGAGTTAAGGGTTTAGGATTCAGGGTTTAGCTTCAGGTTTCTATTGTGGAGGCTTAAGGTTTCCAGTATGTTTAGGCTTTCGCGAGTTGAGGGTTGAAGGGTCTATAGGGCATGGGTCTGACAACGCTTCATCGAGCTTGTTTAGGGTTCAGGGTTTGGGGAAACCCCAAACCCCAAACCCTATGAGTTTATATGGCCTCTCTGGGGTGGGGGGGGCCTCGGGTTTAGTGGCCAAAAGTGGTGTCAAGTGGGGACTTCCTGGGCTTTGAAGGGGTTATGCCGTCGCCTCCGTTTGGTTTCATCGGCGGTCGGACGAGTTTGCATTTTGTGGTTGTAGGCTACAGGGTGCAGGGTTAGACCCTCGTTGGTCACTTGGGCCTCTTTTTGCCCATGATCAGACCCCAGCGGCTAAATCCTTAAACCCCAAACCCTAAACCCCAATCAAGCAAAACGAGGAACTACGGTTGGAGAGCCCAAACCCTATATGAGCCAACAGCCAAAACCTTCAAGCGCAAACTAGAACCCTCTAGGCCTTGAAGCCTAAGCCCGTGACAGTGCGAAACAAAAAGTCTGCAAAATAATTAGAGCGAAAGAAATTCCTAAGCCTCACCGTAGCGCTGATAGCGAACTGTGTTTATAGTCTTACTTTGAGGTGGGTTAGGGGGCGGGGGTCAGCGTTAGGCTTTTACGATGCAGGGTTCCGGGCAGGAAGTTTTGGCCTTGGTGTTTAGTACTTCGGGTTTAGTAGGGTTGTCAATGTTGGAGATACGGCACAAACTTTTGTCGGCTGTAAACAGGATCGCTTCCACGGGCCCTAATGGCCCTAATTTGGATCAGCACCCCACCTGATCCCATAAAGAAGATACTCTGATTCTGGAGTATCTTTCTTGGACCCCCTTTCAGGCCCAAGTATACATGGATCCTGAGGGTAATATCATCGGAACACGGATATGCTAGGAATGCGCAACGGCGAGGTCCTTCGCAATAGTAGCCCTTTGTAAGGAGCAGAAGATCCAATCTGAAACCCTAAACCCCAAACTGCGTTAGTGGCACCCCTTGGCGAATGGGCTCTGGGCTCTTTGCATAGGCAGAATTGAGTTGGCCAGTGGGCAGAGATCGGTTTCTGGCTTAGGGCCTACCTGGACCCCGAAAAACCTACCTTTTTAGGGCTCCTTATTATGATTTCATTATATGAGCTAAACCCTAAACCCTAAACCCTAAACCCTAAACCCTAAACCCTAAACCGTTTAAAAAGGTTGGTTATTTGGGTCTAAGGTAGGGACTCGATTCTCAGATTTTTGGGGTTTAGGCTTGGGGCCCAGGGTTCGGGTGCAGAGTTCTGCGCGCCCAGGGCTTGCAGTCAGCTCCTTTTGTCCCAAGGGTCGCAGCATAAGTGCAAGCACAATACCCGAAGCTGCCAAAGCTTGAGCCCAATAGGGTTTAGGGTTTAGGGTTTAGGGTTTAGGGTTTAGGGTTTGGGGTTTAGGGTTTAGGGTTTAGGGTTTGGGTGCAAATCCCAGGTATATGGCATCGCCTTCAAACACTTGTGCAAGGCGGGGAGCAGTTCAAGCCGCAACTAGAATACTGCGAAACCCCATCACCACAAAGCCGAATTTCCCGCAGGTGGCCACATCCCTCCCCGAAGCCCGACCACCCTTTGTTTAGGATGCCCAACTCTAGTACACACGACACTGGCCATGCGAGTGCGAATCCGGAAGCTAAAGTGTGATCTAATTCTGCAGTCCCCTATAATTACTAAACTCTTCCAAAGCCCAGGAACTGGGGCCTTAAACTTTCTATAGCCCCCCCGCCTTAGGCCCAATTGAAACCGCGTAAGTCCTGTCCTAACTCTAGAAACCGCGCGACATCCTGCAGAAGTTCGAAGCAGTGCAAATGTAGGATCGTCTGCAGGGCTCTTCACTGCTTCTGCGGAAGGCTTCATTGTGTTAGGGTTCGACTGGTTCCTTGCGGGAACCTGTTGTCATGGCTGCTTCATCATCGTTTTACCTTATACCCTCGAACCCGAAGCACAACCCTAAACCCTGTAGGGACTTAGAGTTTCTCAAGCGGCAGGAGACGGATGTTGGCAAAGCACCTTGTCGGCAATTGGAAGCTTCGGCCGTGACAAAATTAAATGTGCCTAAACCCTAAACCCTAAACTCTAAGTCCCTATACCCTACACCCAAAACTCTAAACCCTAAAACCCTAAATCCTGACCTGAAGCCCGAAGCTCTGAACCCAGCCTGGGAATCGGAGGCCTACTTCAGCACTTTGTCCCAATCGATGTTCACTCTGTTCTTCACCGGCTGCTTCTTCGACGGTATACCTGCCTTGGCCGAGATGATGTTCCAGGATCCGGAAGTTCAGGGTTAAGGGTCTGAATGGAAAGCGGTCCCAAAGCCTCAAAATATCGCCCGCGCGAGAAGGTATTCGCAAAACCAGACATGTCCCCCCTACAGTCGGCGACCCGAAGGGTCCATGTACCCAGAAGGTATATTAATCTAGAAGCCTATAAATAACTACCTATATTATTCCTCAGGGTTCCTTAATATGAGTATACTAGCCCAAAACTCTATTCTAACTATTAAGGCCCTACATTACGCAGCGCAGTGTCTTCTTTCGTGCTTTACAGCCAGCCAGGAGCACCTCATTCTTGGCGGGATGTTCATGAGCTTCCTGCTCATGCGCTGGCCTTATCCAGAGACGTTAAACCCCCAAGCCCCTAAACCCTACTAGACCCCAAACTTTAAATCCTAAACCCCTAAACCCGACTAAATCCCCAAACTGAAGCCCTTAACCCTTCTAAGCCCCAAACCCCCGGAAACCCTAAACCGCTAAACCCTCCTAAACCCTAAACCTAGAACCCTAAACTTGAAACCCTAAACCTTATTAAAGCCAACTACGTAGACCCTAAAGCTTAAACAGTGGAGTTTGGATCGGCAGGGACTCAGGGTTCCAGGCTGTGCTCTTCCAATTTCTTACGGTTGAAGATAGCTTTGTCCAGCAGCCTGAAGTATTTCGTGTTTTGGGGGTTGAGGGTTTAGGGTTTAGGGTGTATAAGGGTTTAGGTTTTTTTCGGGTTTAGGGTTTAGGGTTTGGGGCTTGGGGTTAAGCAGTCAGGTAGTACCGAGAACTCAACCCCAAACCCCGAATATATTAAGATCCCATAGTTAGTGGCCCTAAACCCGAAACCCTAAACCCTAAGCCCATACTAAGCGCCCATGGTTCCAACCTTAGACTTATAGGATGCCGACTCAGGAAGTCCTTCCTGAAGCAGACAGGAAATCTATGTTTTTTCCCTAAACCCTAAACCCTAAACCCTAAACCCTAAACCGTGGGGGGGGGG
>CAJNDV010030202.1:13988-27206 GCA_905221635.1 Symbiodinium sp. CCMP2456 | reverse complement strand
GGTACCTGAGAGGATCCTAAATGCAAGTTAGCTTCTGCTTAAGCCACAACAAAGAAGCTATAGCTACTCTTCGAATCTAAAGTTCCGGAGCTCCTGCAGTTGAGCCTACTTTGGCCATTCTTAAGCGATTGGTGGCAAGCGTACCATGGAAGAAGAGGGTATCTTAGTAGTAGAGTAGGTGACCTCTAAGCTCTTTGTAGATAGATACATATATAAATATATATATATNNTATATATGTGTATATATATGTGTATATTCCCTGAGGTTAAATGCCCTAAACCCTAAACCGTATGGCATTATCTGCTTCATGGAGTTTGCTGTTATGGTTCCTTCTTCAGCTGTGACCTCTTCGCACCTCATCTCCTCTTGTTATACCTATCGTTTCCCTTGCAGCTCCTTCTTCTGGATGCCTTGATTCCTGACAGGATCCGAATATATACGTATATATATATATATATATATATTTTTATTTATTTAATTATTTATTTATTTAATTACATATATATATATACATACATACATGTCTTGATTGTTTTGTTCATGATAAACCCTGATGAACCCTGGGTTTAGGGTAGTCCGTAAAGCGCAAACAAACAAGGAAACGAATCCCACCAATCAATAGAATTTTGAGACGACACCCCTACGAAGAGAGCGAACAACCGCCGACCTCATAAACCAGTGATCCCCAATATAGGGGCCTTAATAATTCGAATAGGGCTTGGGGTATATTATACTGTTAATATAACAAGGAGCCCCCGAAACCCTATTCTAATTATCAAGGACCCCATACATTACTCTAGATTTGCTAGGTCTCCCAGCGGGCCTTTTTCCCCATTCTTGTGGTCTTAGGTTCCCTCTAAAACTGCCCAATACCAAACAAGGGAGCCCTTGTTTACGCCTAGGTTCCTGGGGGTTTGGTTTGAGAGCGCGCCCAGGCTGCGGCATCAGAACAAGACACTGCAGAAATCCGTCCGGAAGGCGACCAAACACAAGCGGCTGTACTGAGAGCGCTGACAGCCAAGGGCTCAGGGGGCAGATGTGGAAGTTTTTTGTTATATAGGGGCATTAGTAAGACGAATAGAGATTAGTTCAAGGGTTCTTTAATTAAGGGGTCTAGACAGGTTACTATACGGGTTTAGCATAGGAGCCTTTAAACATCAGAATAGGTTTTTGGTGTATATTACAGTTATGATATGGACTTTAAGTAAGATCATCCCTGACTGCAAAGTATGCCCTATAGCCCGGCAGCCCAACTAACTGGATCTTGGATTATATACTTGCTCGTTTACGTTCTAAACGAAAACCCGCAAGCAAAAATACCGTCAACCTACCCCCATCCCCGGCTCATGACTTGCGAGGCGCAGGGAAGTCGATCCCCAAAGCCCGGGTTCGCCTCGGAGAGTAGTCTAAAGCCTTGCAGATCCCATGACAAAGGGCTCGCAGATCCCATGATAGCCTTTTGTAGAGTTTTCAGACAGGGCTTTCATAAAGATTCACTCAATTTTTTTGAAACGAGAATCCTATACAGGCCCCCCATATTCCCCTTGTTCGGCCCTATGATTCCCAACAAGGCGATTAAACCACTGAGCTCACATAAAGCTTCCACATTGCCGGTACTCTCCACTTTGGTTTAGGTTACATAGGGTTTTGGGTCTAGGGTATAGGTTTGGGATTTAGAGTTCAAATTGGGGATTTGGGGTACAGGTTTGGTTTAGGGTTGGTGGCTTCAGGCCCCAAGTATATGGCGGCGAGGAGGGATATCTTCAGCAGGTCCTTTTCTGGGTTTCCTGGCGGCTTCCATCTCATGCTTATAGATGAGACGCGCTTTTGACGTAGTTCCCTTGTACTCTACCTATAGTCTCCATTGTAGTTCCTTTTTTTGGTTTAACCAATTATATACTAAGGATTTTATAAGGTATCCCCAAAAAGGAACTACAATGGAGACTATAGGTAGGCCCGCCTACAAAGCCAACAGTGCCCAAAGAAGCATTGACCCCGATCCGCGGGTGCCGCAGCTCCATTTCCCTTTCATCCAAGGCCCCGGAAGGATCTAAAAAGCAAACCCCTGTAAACAGCCCCTTCTTGACCCACATAGTGGTAGGGTACCTTTTTGGGTGTTCTGTATGTGTATATTCTTAACAGAGCCCTTGCAACTGCCAAGAGAAGAGAGCGCTAATCCGGTGCTGAGCTTGCGACCGCCCTGCCGACCGCCTAGGTGGTGAGATGCAAGAACCGTAAACTGGGTCCTACTAAGGAGTTTAAGGTTACTTAGGTCATGCTGCCATAACAGTAGGGATCTATGGTAAATGACAGGGTTTCCTTATGACAGTCTATAAAGTTCTGAGCTGGTATAGTACAGACAACTGTTGGAACACCCGCTTTCGAAAAGGTGCCTTCTATAGAAGTGTTCCTGAAGAGGGGTTTGGGGGGGTCCAGAGGCTGCAGACTGTGGTCTATAGCGGGTGTGAGACGTCAGGACTTGCAGACGAGGGCTGCCCTGCATCATTAAATGTGAATGTGTGGGACGAAGATTGGGCGACTGGCCCTTGTGTGCGTAGTGCTGACGAGCTATCAGCTATGGTGGGCCGGTCGCTGATCGATGACTGCATGAAGATGCAAACTTGCAGTCTCCTCTGAGTCAGTCTTCACACCAAGGTTAATCTAAGCAGGTGCTTGGAGGAGTAACCTGATATTGATTTTGTTACTTACTTGAACTACACCCTCCAAGACCTACCCTAAGCCCTAAACCCCTGGGACTTTTTTCGTGCCAAGACGTCACAGCAGCTGGCGTCTCAAGGCCTACTCCAGGGGAGCATCGAAGTGTGAAAGCTGGAGGTGGGTGAAGAAGGGTTTAGGGTCTAGGGTTTCGCACTTCGGGTTTCGTGTTTCGGGTTTGAGGGAGCCACGGAGGTTGCTGAAAATGCTGCCAAAATAGGAGCAAATCCCACCACAGATGTGGGTAGCCATGGCGCTGGGAGCTCTGCGCGGGTTTGTGCTACAATAGGAGAACTTTTTTTTGCGGGCGCAGCCCACATAAATACAAGCGGCTAGCTGACTACAGTTGAGTTTCGTGTATATGTGTATATGTAGACGGATGTTTGTGTGTGTGTATATGTACATGAGATGTGTGTATGTGTATATAGATATATATATATATATATACATGTTACATGTGTATACACACATGCACGAGTGTATGTATGTACGTGCAATGGATGTGCGGATGAATGGGTGTATGCATGTATGCACAGGTTCAGGTATATGTTCATGGCATGCAATCGTGCCATGTATAATAAATATCTGCATAGTTGCATACATATCCGGGATATGCTTCAGATGGGTATGTGCAAGGCTTAGAACATTCCCTACATCCTAATGTGATAGCAGTTAACCGCTGAACATGGGCGAGTACTGCGCGTGTAGATGGTAATGACGGTGATTAGGGTTGCTTCCTGACTAGCCCTGGAAGTTCAAGAGTCAGGTTTGTCAGGCCTCCTTCTGTCAGATTCCTTCCTTCACCACACCTGCCTTCACGAAAGTCGTTCTGTTCTGCTAAGCCCTGTTGTCCACATCACTCCCAGAACATGCTTCCGACGGTTTGACAGGCTGTCCCTGTCTTGCGCAACGTTTGTGAAATCAGCAGGTGTCCTCAGTAGTACCCATGCATCTCTGATATTGTGCAGGTGCCTCTTCGGGGCTTGCTGAAGAATTGCTACAATAAACACGTATTCAGCCCCTGAAACCCAAACCGTAAGCCCTAAACCCTCAATCCATGATGTCATTATTGTTGAGGGTTTAGGGTTTAGGGGCCCTGAACCCTAAACCCAGCTTAAGGATCGGATTTTGGCAAGTTGGGCGAAGTCTGCCAGCTTGCCCGAATCAGGGTTGGATTTCAGGAAGGATCCTTAATGTGCCCCTACATCATTTGATCTTTCGTGGCATGAAGTGAAGAGTCTGAGCCTTCGCGAAATCTCAGAACCCCAATCCCCTCCCTGAACCCTGAACCCTAAACCCTAAACCCTAAACCCTAAACCCTAAACCCTAAACCCTAAACCGTAGCCCGAACATCTTGAACTCGAGACCCCAGGATCCCAGACACGAATGTACGGAGCCTAAAGAATTTACCTAGGTTATATTTTTTGAGGGTTCCTTTTTTTTGGTATTGTACCACATACCCCAACATCCTAGTTTTTGTATTAAGGCCCCCAATAGTACACTTAATTTGGGGAGACTCCCACATGGATTCTGACAGCAACTCCTCCGGGTGGAACAGGAGCCGAAAGAACTCGTAGGACGATTCCCTCTTTGCCCCCAGACAATCAGTTCAGAGGTTTTTGGCTTTAGTGTTTGGGGTTTAGGGCTTATGGTTTGGGGTTCAGGATAACCCACAACCCCAAGCCTCAAAGCCGCTTTCTGGCTCCGTCGGAAGCGGGGTGTGGCCGGGACAGGAATTCGACTGAACGAATGTAATGTCGCTCTTTCTTCAACCGCCCGCAACAAGACACTCGCGCGAATACTAATGTAGAGATTCGGAGTATTTCCTCATCGACGAGACTTCGGAGGCGTTCGGGCGATAGACTTTTGGGCAGCAGAGGGGCCTGGGGTATGGGGGTTCCGGGCCCGGAAGTATTGGGATCGGGATTAGTTAGGGTCCGGAATTCGGATTCATGACTGCGCATACACGGGGTTTAGGGTTTAGAGGTGTCAGAAGCCGAAGGTTCTGCAAATCAGGACGGTGTCTCCAATGAGCTTTCACTCCAAAGCCCAAACCCCAAGCCCTCGACCATATGAAAATTATGGAATTCGAATTAGAACCCTGAAAGGAACGTTTCAACAAGAATGTTCATGGCGATATCTTTGGTGGTGAGGAAAACTCTAAGAACACAAGCGGTTCGCACATGCCAAGGACCCAAGCTCTGAAGCCCTAAACCCTAAAGCCTAAACCCTGAACCCGAAGAGCTATACACCGCAGGAAGAGAGGTGTTCAGGTCTGGCTCTGTTTAGGGTTTAGGGGTTTGGGAGTTCATAGCTTTTCGGTTTCATAAATGTGCAACAGAGCGTTCGCTGCTAGATCGTGGACGTCCTTCGATCGTCAACTGTGGCGGTAGAAGAAGAGAGCTCAGCGAGCCTTTGAATCCCAAGGATAGCGGCTCTTCCCAGTTCCATGTCTCACTGACTAATATAGGGGCCTTAATAATCACAATAGGGTTTTGGGTTTTTTTTTATACTTTATAGCAAAGAGCCCCCACAATGGTATAGGTAATTATCTTATAAGGCCCCTGTATTACGCGTTGGATGATATGACCTGCCTGAGGCCTCCGTAGGAAACAGCCTCGCTCTGCTTGCGCCACTATGGCACCTTGCCGACTGTGCTGACCTCACACAAAGGAGGACTTTGGATCCTTGCATATAGAGGCATCAGAAGACCCGGAGACTCCAATATCCCCTAACTAAGCAATAAACCTTAACTTACTGGTATGGTAAGATCCCTAATATGATTTAAGGTATATTCCGCAATTCAGGGATATTGGAGTCTCTGAGGATTTGAACCCAACAAACCTAAGCAGTAGTTGACACGACCGGCACACAGCAAGGCAACGGAAAGGCGAGGTGAATCGCAATCGTTACACCTTCGCCTGCACAATGCAGCGATAGACATCGGGTCTTGGCATCCCAAAAAGCTTCTCAGCTCACCTTGAAGCCATTCTAAATGCCCCTCCCCAAGCCCTCAACCCTACAGTACAACCTAAAAGGTTGAGGACCCTGAACCGTAAAACTAAACCCTAAACCCCAAGGGGGTAAGGACCTGGTTTAAGACACCAAATCCCACACCCTAAAGGAAATAAGACCAGAGGGTCCAGTGCCGAGCACGAAGTCTTCGCCGAGTGTGATGCACGACTGCTTGCAGTACTGGAGGTCAACAGTGACGAACGAGGTTTAGGGAGCTTCGAATTTGGGTTCCACTACAGTAGCTACCTCTTTACCATGAGCAATACCAATCACCCCAAGCCCGGAACCGCAATCTAGAACCCCGAGTGCGTCTCTGCATTTAGGGTTTAAGGTTCAGAAGTGTATCTTGATGGTTTTTGCAAGCTGGGACATGAGTTCAGCTCCCTGTTGGAGTTGCACCCGGTGCAGGTATGCAAGTCCTGTGTTCCTGACTGACCCCTGAACGCCAACCTCTTGGGACTCAGCTAGAAACCCTAAATACTAAATGTCACAGGGTCGTCCGTGCAGAAGCACCTGCAGTCATGTGTTAATCACATTGGCCATACGGCATCACAAGAAGAGACGCAAATAGTAGTGCTGACCCACAGTCTACGGGCTCTTAGGATGAAGTCGTAGCTCATCATGATCCTGTCATTCGTCGTTGTTGCTAGTCTAACCGTGGTTTCGTTATGGTCAGCAGGAGTGGAAGCTAAGACCCGGACTAAAGACGATGTCGAGATCCTTTACAGTGGAAGTACCATGTTCAGCACTACCACTTCCATCGGTGGGTTCTTATGACCCCTGTCATGAAGGTCCGTATTGCTCCTCCTGTCATGTTCTTCGTCTTTGCAGTGATGAGTCTTGTCTAGTGTTTGTTGTTACTTGTATGGCTCATGTCTCATAATGCTGTCGTGCCCTTTGTTATTAATGCTGTTGACAAAGAATTGTTGCTGTCCCTGGTTGCTGGGTCATGGCTGGTGTTGTTCAGCATGAGGCTTCGTGCTTTTCCGGTGGTGCGCAGTAATCGGCCGTCTTACTATTGTACTAGCACAGCTGCCCCAAGCACCGGAAAGTGGCAAACGACAAACTCCGGCCTTAAATCCCAGGTTATAAAATCTAAACCCTGGGTTGTAAATACTGATCAAACCCTATATACACCCTAAACTCTAGTTCTAGCATCTAACACCTGAGTATGTAAAACACTGACTTACATAACTCTATACCTATGCACCCTAAACCCTAGACGACATAGACGTGGTGAACAGCAGGTCCCGAAGCAGCCGTTCATCCTCGCAGAGGAGGGCGACCTTGTCGCACGCCGCGAGCGAGCGTGGGACCGGAGGGGGATGGTGCCTGCATTTTTTCAACTTAGGGTGTCAGTTCAACTTAGGGTGTCAGGGCTTTAGGGTTTAGGGTTTCGGGGGTTTCGGGGTGGCCTCACTGAATCAGAACAGGGCTGCTATACTGGGTTTAGGGTCTAGGGCGTAGGGAGACTATGCCTGCTTTTACGACTACTGGCGAAAGCTGCCGGTAGCAGTTATCACTTATCACTACGAAGATGCTTCTGCTACTGCTTGTGTTGCCTGTACTGCTGCTTCTGCTACCGCGACTACCGCGACCACAGTGGCTACTACGACGACGACTACTACGACAGTCGAGAGATGAACTGACCGTATGTTGAAGCCTAGACACTGCAAAAGCACGCCGAAGGCCCCCTTGCAAGGACCCTGACCAAACCTGTCTCCACATCGCGTGCCCAAAAGAAGGAGCCTCCCAAGCTCCCTATCAAGAGCAACCCAAAGCTAAGGTAGGGGCCTAAATAATTTCCAATGCTATTTTGGGGGGTTATAGTATAATGGGCCCCAAAACCCTATTCTACTTATTAAAGCCCGTACAGTAAATTTTCAGAGACCCCACATGGATTCTGACAGCAAGCCTAAGGAACTCGTAGGACGATTCCCTCTTTGCCTCCAGACGATCGGTTCAGAGGTTTTTTGGCTTTAGTGTTTGGGGTTAAGCCCTAAGCCCTAAGCCCTAAACCCTAAGCCCTAAACCCTAAACCCTAAGCCCTAAGCCCTAAACCCTAAGCCCTAAGCCCTAAGCCCTAAACCCCAAGCCCTAAGCCCTAAGCCCTAGAAGCCCTAGAAGCCCTAGAAGCCCTAGAAGCCCTAGAAGCCCTAGAAGCCCTAGAAGCCCTATAAGCCCTATAAGCCCTATAAGCCCTATAAGCCCTAAGCAAGAGTACCTGTCGACTTGGACCTTTCAAACCTTGTACAAGCGCATCCCAAGCAACCCGGAAACCCTGAACGCTAAACCCCCCGAGCCCAGGCCCTCTATAAACCCCAACAGCCCTTTAGGGCTTAGGGGTTTAGGGGTTTAGGGGTTTAGGGTTTTGGGGTTTAGGGTTTAGGGTTTAGGCTTTAGGCTTTAAATCCTAGTTGCCTCAGAAGGCCTAGACTTAAACCTTAATTAAGGCAGAAACTAGCGAAATACGGGCCTGTGTGCACTCTCCAATTAACTCCCGTGGGCACAGGACGGTGTCTTCGGGTTTGGGAGGAAGCCCCCACTGACAGGAGGCTCGGAAGTCAGTGGTTTAGGGGTTTAGGGGGTTCAGGGTTTAGGGTTTAGGGTTTAGGATTCTCGAACTAGAGATGTTTTCTCGGAATGCTGTGCGAGAGTCTCGGGGTCAAGGTTTGTGGTAACGGGAGAGCCCTATGAACCCCCTCCTCCCCCCCTCAACTCTAAAACCCTACACACTAAAACCACTCCACCTTAAACGCTTAAGCCCTATGTAGACCCTATGAAACGAAGTCACCTAGAACCCAAACCCTGAGGCCGAATCCCGACCTGCTCCAACACCTCTGTGCTTAAAGCTCCAAGCTCCGAAATGGATATAGGAGCCGTACGAAGTAGCAAGGAGGGTGTGTGTGTGTGTGTGGGGTCCTTAAAGGGTTCTACAAGGGTTTCTACAAGGGTGCTATCAGGGAAGTTCTCGAAATTAGGGTCCATTTCTCATGTCCTCCAAAACGGCACCGCACCCGGCCCCAACAGGGACCCTATTTAGAGAACTACCCATATGGGTAGTTCTCTCAATGAGTGTCCATTTTTGGGTCCCAAATATAGTACGGCACCCTTATAAAAGGACCCTAAAAAGGGACCCCCAATTTAGAGAACTACCCATATTATTCGTAAGGTTGTATAGACCCAGAAAGGCTGAAACAGACAGCCCCACCTGTGAGGCCCTAAACAATAAACCCCTAAAGCCCTAAGCCCTGAACCCGCCTTTAAAAAAGGCCCTACGCCCTAGATCCTTCCTGAAGCAGCAAGAATCTCTCCACTTCCCGAACCCTGAGCCCGTGGACGGTTTAGGGTCTATAGGGCCAGAAGATGAACTTCACAAGCTTCCAACTATCTGTAGGGTTGGGGAGGCTCTTCGTCTTTCTCTCTCTCAATGCATATCTACAGACGCATATGCTTATAATTATACATCTGACAGTATATGTTTCGACTCAGCTGGGGCCGGAAGTCTGTCGAAGGGCTGTTAAAGAGGCACCTGTAAAATCTGGCTAAGCCCTTTCCGCGAAAGCTATCACTACTAGGTCCCATGCATGCGACTCGCGAATCAGTCGGAACGACCCCCAAGCCACCCCACAAACAACCCAGAAGACCCACAACAGGGTATCGACCACCCCCCAAAAGAGACGCAAACACCCCATTATCACAGACACACTAGCATCCAAAACGCATTCGCGAAGGCTGATAAAGAAGCCTGAGTCCTTGCCAACGGTGTTTCTTATGAGGGTTCATTGCTATCGCTATACTAGAAAATTATCCCCCAAGCCCTGTTCTAGTCATTAAGAATCCGGTACTAAACGCCTAAACTGACCCCGAAAGTAACTCGTATGTAAAATCCTTTACAGGAACCTTCAAAAGGAACCCTACACTGAGTATCAAAACTCCGCAGATTGGATGTCTCTCCTCTGCCCTATAAACCTTAACCCCCCAAAGGGTCCTAGGTACTGTTATGGGGGATACTTTCCCAAAACAGAAGACGGATTCCTAGTATAAAGCCCCACACTCGACCCTAAACCCAAAACCCTAAACCCTAAACCGTAACCATCGATTAGATGTCTCTCCAAAAGCCAGGTCCGAGTTTGCACGCAAATCTGCAGTCCTACGGACACCCGGCGACGTGCGCCGGCACTGCGCAGAGAACCCCTGCGAGTTGAAAGTTTCAGGGTGGTAAGTTTGTAGGGTTTGGGGCTTGCGCAGTACCTAAAGTATGTAGAAGAATAACATGTTATAGGTATCGGGCCAGTATTTTACTTACCTGTCCCTAAGGGTCCATGTACCCTAATAGTAGAACATAAGCCCTAAAGTACCCAAATAGGGACTACATTAAGGCCAATGCTCTACTATTTGGGTACATGGACCCTTAGGGTTACCTTTGGGGATTTGGGTAGGGTTTACGGTTCAGGCTGGTATACGGTATTGTCGGCCTGGAGGCTTCAACCGAACTGCAGGTTCTAGGAGGCTGTGGGGCTGAAGGCAGTTTTATATAGGGTTTAGGCTTTAGGTTTAGGGTAGTATGAGTTCGTTTCAGACGAGGTTTAGGGAGGTTTGATGCTAAGCATAGGCCGACTCAAGCCCCAAACACTGAAGCCAAAGCTTTCAACACCAGAAACCTCAAGCCCTGAATCCAAAAGCCTTTGGGCTAAACCCAACTTCGATGGACTGGGACCAGTAACTTAAGGGTTTAGAGTTTAGGGGTTTAGGGGTTTAGGGATTAGGGTTATATGTGATGTATCTGTACTTATTTAAAGTTGCTTGTAACAACAGTAAAAGTACTTACAACCTTACTGATTAAGTCCAATGATCCTCAAAGTAGGAATGCCTGAAGCTCAGTCGTCGTTCCTAGATCTCTTGGCCTAAAACCTCGTAATTTAGTCCTGTTCGATGAACCCTGATTCCTGTTCGTAGTCATTTTGGTCAGGTATATTCTGGGTCCGGAGACAGCTCGCTACCTCTCGAACAAGGCCAGCCTTTAAAACTGAACTCCGCCATATGGGGGCCTGTATGATCAGAGCTGGGCTTTCGGGTTTTCTGCAGTATACCAGTACAGTTACAAAGTCATCTAAGGGGTGTTTTTCGATTTCTTCACACATGTTGATTGCCACCGCCTCCTGTTTGCGGGATTCTGCTTCAGTTGTCTTCCTTGGGGGCTCACATGGGGGTTTCCGAAAAGAGGGGACCCTAATATATTACCCTAGATAGTAGGATCATTATTATTATGAGGCCCCCCAAATAAGGTACCCTAATTTTCGGAAACTCCCACATGAATGTTTCTTGTCCGGCCTCGGGGTCGGCATTTTGGGAGGCAAGGCTTCGAAGCCATTGAAGTTGATCTGGGAAGTGAGAACCTACGTAACTTAGACCCCGATTAATAACGCCCCTTCCCGTAAGAAGTATTGTAGTAAGGTTGCAACGGTTCAGGGTCTTGCGTTGAGCAAATGAAATTTAGCAATGAGTTGCCTGCACTAGGCCTAAACCCTAAACCCTAAACCCCTAGGGTTTAGGAAGTTTAGGGAGCAGCGCCCTGCTGCATCCAAAGGCCGAGTCTGCTTTCAGAAAGTAGGATAGTCTCTGAAAGAGTCCCCGACATGGTGGGATCTCCATTAAATATATAGGGACTCTTGAACAGTGATCCCTAATTCAGGAAATCTCCCGAATCTATCAGGCGGCCCGCCTTGCGATTGGCGTCCGGCAGTCCCGACTGCAGAAAGTCGGGCACGGACCCTCAGTGCAGAGGGGTGGCTCCCAGCACTAATTCTCGAAGCAACTCACCTTAAAGGCAGGTATGTGTTGCTGGTGTTTGTGGTCTAAGACTGAAGATCTTCACAGCAACAAGACTTTGATGTTATCATGAGTAGCATCTCATTTTTCGGACTTGATGCCGATATGTCAGCAGTAATTGGGTTTCGGGCCGGGGCTATTGGCTTGCTTGTTGGCTTCAGGGGCCAGCGGCTCAGGATGCACCGTTGGTGCCTGGGATTTTGCAGGCGAACTGAGAACTCTTCTTTAGTATGCTATCTCTGGAGCATAATATAGGGGCCTTGATAATTGTAATAGGGTTCTGGGGGTCATTACAATTATAATAAGGAGCCACCGAAAATTTAGGCCCGTACATTAACTTTCAAGGTTGTGCAGTCGCTTGCAGATTCCTCAACCTGCAGCCTCCTTTGGATGTTCCGCTGCAAGTTCCGCAAGTTCCTCGAGGCTTGCGACCAGCCCAGCAGATTCGTCCCAGCTATCCTATTTGGAGCACCTTGCAGGTATCGAGGCTTGAGGTCTTGGAGTTCGCTCCTACTGTCACGTTCCCCATGTTGTGCCCGAATAATTTCAGAGGCTTTAAAGGACCAACCTAGTAAGCTGGAACTGCCAAAAGTCCATGTCCGCATGAAACATGCACAGCATGTTTCCGGTATATAGAGCCTCGCAGACAGAGCTGGCTTCCGGAACCTATGATACAAGATCTATTGAATCAAAGACCCGTAACGTACTCCGAGGCCATTCGCATGGACGGAGGCAGTCAGCATCCGTGTTGGACCCGGCCAAATCGGCAGCAGCAGCCGTGCCATCATCTATCATTAGTCGCAAGGTTTCAGGGGCAACGAACTTTGTTGCATGGACTTCCGTCAAGCGAAGATATGTTGCTAGGTGTGTTTGGAGATGTCTTGCTGATGCGCAGTTTGTCTTATGTTTCCGTTGTGCCTACAGCATATGACGACAACAGTGCCCCCGACACCGACCAGGCTACCATCACCATCAGTGCCGAGAAGAGGCATTATGATATTGATTGCAGTACGATAACGGCGTTATGGCGTTATGCTTCTAGTCTAGTATTCTAGTAATAATTACACTAACTACACTACACCCTACTAGGCTGAAGGAGCAACCACCCTCAAAGCCATCCACCCTCCAGCCTGCAAGCAGCTAAGCACGCCAAAAGTCCCCAAGCAGTCATGTCGTAGCAAGAGCCTTAAACTCCGAGAGAGAATTGCATACAGCTCTGGTCTAAAACCCTTTGAGACTCGAACACCCGTTTAGTCCATCTCCAACCAGCCTCACGGGCCCCAGCAGCCAAATATGCCCGGACAAAAACAAAGGCCTACGCAACAGCCCCCATGAAAGATCCTTCAAGCCCTCAAAACCGTTACAGGTAACCCTAAATCCTATATCCTAAACCCTAAACTCTAAACCCTAAACCTGTAAAGCCCTAAAACCCTACACCCTAAACCCTAAACTCTAAACCCAAAATCCTTAACCTGCAAAGCCCTACACCCTAAACCCTAAACCCTAAACCCTAAACCCTATAAGCCCTAAACTCTAAACCCTATACGCCCTAAATGAAGCTCGAGGTTTCGGAGGAGGACAAGGATCCTGGGCCTTCGAGGCAGTTTGGAGAGCCTAGTAGGGCCCTAGGATTTACAGGGGGGGGGGGGGGGGGG
>CAJNDV010030202.1:0-13888 GCA_905221635.1 Symbiodinium sp. CCMP2456 | reverse complement strand
GGTTTAGGGTTTAGGGGTTTAGGGTTTAGGGTTTAGGGTTTTGTGTTTTGGGGTTTAGGGTTTAGGGGTTTAGGGTTTAGGGTTTAGGGTTTAGGGGTTTAGGGTTTAGGGTTTAGGGTGTAGGGGTATAGGGGTTTAGGGTTTAGGGTGTAGGGGTTTAGGGTTTAGGGGTTTAGGGGTTTAGGGCTTACCTGCTTTTCCTAAGCCCAAAGCCGCAAAACTTTGAAGCCTAAACCCTGAACCCTGAACTTCAAACTCTAAACCCTAAGCCCTAATCCTCAACTTGCAACCCCAAACCCTACACTTTGCACTTTAAAGTTAGAGCCTGGTCCTAAAACTTAAACCCGAAACCCCAACCGCCCGAAGAAGCCTAAACGCCAACCACCCCAAGAACCCTAAGCCCTAAGCCTCCTAAAGGAGGGCTTTTGAGGTCTTCCTCCAGGCTCTGCGGCAGCGGCCGTCATTGAAATCCCAAACCCAACACCCATTGAACCCAATACCACCTATTAATGAATATACCCCCAAAAAATATAGTGGCCTCAATAGTGAGGGATATACCATAATCAAAATCGGGTGGCCTTGATAAAGGAATATGCCGAAAATCGCCGGGGCCTGAATATTGCGATTACTGGCATTTTCTTTATTCCAGGAGTTTTGGCTCTCTCGGCATTTGGTCTGTCGAGCTCGGATCGCGACACAGAGCTTTCAGGACGAATGGGAGCAATACTGGGCGGCGCGCAGCGCAGACCCCGAGGACTTTTCGACAACTGGGCGCCCTAGACTGTATGAGCCGGATATCAAACCTGCAGCCCTAAACCCTAAACTCTAGGCCCTTTTCATGGTTGATCTTCATTCGTTTGCTCGTTGATTTGGGAGCTGATAGCTTGTGAGGCCGACACCAGGCGATTCAACACGAGGCAAGGAGGTCATCATCAGAGTGCTGGGTGCATCATGGGTTCCATCTGCCTGCTGACGTGATACTGCTGATGAGTGCAGGTGTATCACCGGAATACATTCCAAACTCTGTTCTGGCTAACTTGGGTTTAACCATGTATCGCAGCGAAAACGCCGCTCGAAGTGCCCATGAGAGATGACGTACAGTGATCAGTGCTTGAAATGCTCCTGCCAAGTATGACCTCAGGCTTTGGACTCAAGGTTAGCTTCTTGCCTGGACTCACTCTTCGTAGTTACGAGCACATTTTCGGCTAACCCTAAACCTAAACCCCCAAAGCCCCTAAACCTTAACCCCCTAAACCCCAAACCTCTAAACCCTGAACCCTAGACTTCATTTGCGGCTTGTTGCTCTTGTGTGTTTTCGCATTCTCGGTTTCTGGCCCTCAAACCTGGGCCCAAACCCTGCCTCCAAACCGGGTAAGCCCCAAAATCTAAACTCTACACCTTCAAAACACCCAAAACCCCAAACTGAAAACTCGTATACAACACTGCACAATAAAAACACCCCTAATGAAGGGCTTCTTAAACCCTTACGCAACCCGGATATTCCCGCATCACGCCCTAAACCCGCAACCCTACATATGTCAGCCTCAGAAGGACAGCGCAAGCCTCGTGGCGGAGCAGCACCTGATGGTGCAGCTGACGCGCTGCTCGGATGGGCCTGAGGATTTGGATTGAGGGTTGATGGTTTGGGTTGAGGGTTGATGAGGTTGAGGGTTTGGACTTAATTAGGTCAGATTTAGGGTTTATCGCCTTTGGGTTCGCAGGGTTGCTATAGGTGTTCTACTGGCTTCTGGGGTTGAGGGTTGAGAAGTGTAGTGTGGTATAGGGTGATGGTGTTTTGCGCTTCGGGGTTTCGAGTATGAGCGTTCGTGGCGGGGTGGAGCATCTTAGCATGCCCTAAGGGTCCAAAGTGCTTTGGGGTGAGGAAGCTTTCAGAGTCCTGCTGCAGGGCTGTATAAGACTTGTATATTCAGATTCTCTAAAGATGCTGCAGCGATACTGTCGGGCTCTAGGGTTCTGCAGAAGTTTGAATGGCACAAGAGACGTCAAGACTAGGCATGGAGTGTTAAGTTTCGTGTAGGTGAGTATCTGAGCATTCCTGTAGGTTGTTACCACGGGTGCTTGGACCCTGCGGGATAGTGCGAATCAGCACGATCATTCTAGTAGTCATGTCCTTATATATTGCACCTCCCCAAAACCTAAACCCTAAACCTAAAAGCCTGCAACGTCCTCAACCCCAAGTCCTAGCCCTAAGTTCCATATCCTAGGAGCCCTAGCATAGAAGCCGAATACGTACCAATGCCAGTCTCAGGGCTCCTAACTATCAATATACTCTAGTATAGGGGCCTTAATAATTAAGCATATTATTTTGGGGGTTCCTTATTATATTTATAGTATAATATACCCAAAACCCCATTCTAATTATGAGGGCCCCTACATTACCCCAAAGCCCTACTCTAATCTTGAAGCCCACCTATGCAAGCAAGCGCTTAAGGCGTTTAAGTCTCGAGGCTCACGCCTTCGCATGGCTTGCTACTGTACTATACTGTAACATACGGTCATCTAAAACAGATTCTATAGTTCACCATACTAGACAAAAAACTACACAAATGTATTGGACTCTACCTATAGTCTCCATTGTAGTTCCTTTTTTTGGTTTAACCAATTCTATATTAAGGATCTTATAAGGTAATCCCAAAAAGGAACTACAAAGGGGACTATAGGTAGTATACTGTAGCCACCTGAAATCTCAAAGCGAGGCGCAGCACTGGCGCAGGCCGTGCGGCTCAAGGAGAATCCTCGGGGGCTTTAAGGCTTGTAGGGTTTAAGCTTTGGGGTTTGGGGTTCAGGGTTTCAGGGGTTTAGGGCTTTAGGGGTTTAGGGTGTAGGGTTTAAGGTTTGGGGTTTGGGGTCAGGGTTTCAGGGGTTTAGAAGTTGCAGGTGTAGAGTTGAAGCTGGAGGGTGCTGCAGGGTTCAGCTCTGGAGTGATGTGGGACCGCTTGTTTCGTGCTTTCTGGATGTTGCCGGTCCCAAAGAATTGGAGTAGGGTCAATTTGGGTAAGGTATACGGCGAAACCCCCTATTCCAGGAAGCCCTCTAATTGCCTGAGCTCCGAGTCAGGTTATGATAACCGTAAACCGTAAACCCTACCCTCATCCAAAACTACGATCAAATCCTTCTTTGCAGGAGAAGGCCGATGTAGCTTGGGCTACACGTTGCGAGGCTCCGATCTGCGGCGAGTCGTTCACGCTGCAAACTTGGCGGTTTAGGGTCTAGGGTTTATAAATTTCTGGTCTATAGTGTTTAGTGCTCGGGGGAAACATTCGTGAAGTAATCGTGTTCTTCAGACAGCTGCACTAAACCCTCTAGATGCCGTTGTTTTCCATACGGATGCCTGAACGCAGCCCTTTGCTAGTGCGTGCCTGACACTTCCTATGCTGTTCCCGTTGGACAGACAACAATGGCTCCTACCTCTTAGCAACGAGTCAGAACCTGTCGATGAACTCCAGAATTTGGTTGCAGTACCCAATGACCAAGCCTAAAACAAGTCTTGACAAGCCGTAACCCTCTCTCTCCCTCTCTGTCTCCCCCGTCATCCCCAATCTATGTCGCTGTGTATGTACGCATGCATGTATGCATATAATCAGATGACAGACCTTTAGATATACGTAGACTATCTCTCTCTCCCACTCTCTCTTCTCTATACCGTATAATCACATATACGTACAAACATGCACACGTGTGTAGGGAGGGTCATCTGTCAAACTTTCTGTGGTTAGTGAAGGTGATTTTTCCTGTGTATGCAGCAGTCATTCACGCAGGCATGTAAATTGCTGCAGTGTAATTAATGTATCATAAGTATAATGCCACACTAGTTCATGCAGTCATGCAGTGTATCGCAATGTTCGTGCAGTGTTATGAGTTAGGAATCGAACGGAGTGCAGCGCACTGCATTGTAATGCAGAGTAGCGAATGCAATGCAAAGCAAAGGTGTTCTCTCCCAACAGTCTGCAATGTAGCACAACACCCAAGGTATCGCAACGTGTTGTGTTGGTGTGTCACGAAAAGTCGTTAAAGTTGCAGTGAGCTCTTACTGTTAGCTGTATAGAGTAATACGTAGTACTGACACGTAATGTATTTTCATGTAGTGAGAGGTGAGTGTGGGTGTATATGTGTGTATATATATATATATATATTATGTATGCCTGTATTTATCTATACAGGCCAATATACGGATCTGCATACGCATTGAAAAAGACTTACCATATTGCCTGTGTGAGGTACACATAGCGGTTCAAGTGTGTGTCTGTTTGTGTGTATACAGACAGTATACGCGTATGTGTACACAACATAACAGAGAAGGAAGGACAAAGACAAATACATATTACAGGGGCCTTAATAATTACCTATACTGTTTTGGGGGTTCCTTATTATAACTATAGTATAAGACACCCCAAGGCCATATTCCAATTATTAAGGCCCCTACATTACTTTGAGTTGCAGCTATCAGGCTTTATCGCTCGCAGGATTTCCTCGCCTCTGAGCCCAGCACTGGCGCGGCCGAAGCAGCCGCGCTGGCTATCCTCGCTACTGGGCTACAGCTTGCTGAATTGTTTGTGTCGGGCGTAGAGTTGCGAGTTTGGGGGCTCTGTTTTGTTGGGTTCAGGATGCAAGGTTTAAGACTTCGGGCTTGCGGGGCTTAAGCCGTAAAAGCTAAGCCCTTGCTAGGCTCGTCAGGTTCTGTTGGAGCGATCGGGAGGCGAGCTCCCGAACCTCGGTATACAGCTCCTTACTAAAGTAGCACGGTTTTCAGACATCTCGAGGACAAAATTCTTCAAAACGGAACTTAACACCTTTGGAGATAAACTGAACCCTAAACCCCTGAGCCCCAAGACCCTGGACCCCAAAACTTTTTGGTATGCACCCAGGCTTTCCGCCTTCTGCTTGAAGGCCCCTTTGGCAACTTGGAGACTTTTCTGTGGAAAAAAGTGGTTTATGGTCTTCGGGTGTCGGGTTAGTAAGCAAAATTAAATAGGGTTCCGTTAAGGGTTTCGTTTGTATAGGCTTAACATGATAATGTAATACTGGGGCCTAGTTAAGTAGAATAGGGTTTCGTTATTTTGCAGTGCTTAATCCAGGGGTCTTAATAATTAGAATTTGGTACTAGTGTACAGTATAGTAGACTGATGAAGGCCATATCTATTTACCATTTATTGTGGCGACCCCAATGGCAGGGGCTGTGCTTAAAACAGGTTTGGTTGATTTAGGCTTTTTGGTGGAGGGATTTGTGGGCTAGGGAGTAGGGTCCCGGTGTTGATCAGTCATCAGGACTTGTCGGTTGTGGTTCATTGGTCTTACACCTATTGTCACAATTGCCAGTGCATGCATGATTATTAGATGGGTGTAAGTGTAGGTTAGGGTTTACCCATTTTCTACCATGCCATGGTTGTTGTTATTCATTTGCAGCCACTTGCTGATATGACTTATAGACCTGTTCACATGCCATCATACCACTATGCGAATTACTCTCAATGTCACTGGAGCTGCTGCCACTGTTCTAGCTATCTTCTTTGCCTTTCGCCCCGTCCCTGGTTTGGGGTTTGGAGGCTAAGGGCTTTCGGCTTTCGACCTTCGGGTTTGGGGCCCTGGGCTTCGGGGCTTAGCTTTCTGTGCAGTTTGCGAAATTATAGGGGCCTTAACTTAATAATTGCCTATACTGTTTTGGGGGTTTCCTTCTTATAATCGTAGTATAAGACACCCCAAGACCATATTGCAGCTAGAACAACAATTCTAGAACAACAATTCTGGTCTCAGAGCTCAACACCCCGCCAGCCCTTGGTACTAAATCGAAAATCCCCAGCGCCCCATGCACGGAAGCCAGAAACCGCAGCCTCGAAGCCTTTCAAGACCGGAAGCGTTCCGTCTGTCTCAACGATGTGAGCCTGAGAACAACTGACAATCTTAATCGACATAGATAAATATGTATGAATGTAGGTAGGCAGGTAGGTATGTATGTGTGTATGTATGTATGTATGTATGTATGTATGTATGTATATATATATATATATATGTGTGCCGGTATATCCCGTGCAAGATACGCAACGATATGTGCGCAGATGTACACAAACATATGTAGTTGATAGTATGCATGTAGGTATATGTGCGTACACAGAGGTCTCCCCTAAACCCTAACCCCTAAACCCTGAAACCTAACCCCTACTTGGAGGTTCATGGGTAGTTATAAGTAGGGTTATAAGTAGGGTAACTATAATTAGAACCCATATTAGGGGCCTTATAACTCCACTTATAACTACCCATGAACCTCCAAATACACCCTATAGTCCCCTAAACCCTAAACCCTAAACCCTAAACCCTAAACCCCAAACCCTATAGTTGCAGGCTGCTTTTCAGCGGAGCAGCTGCGGTCCGATGCGGAGTCGCTTGGCCCGGAGAGCGTTGAAACTGGCGGACTTCAGGTTATTGGGGGATTTAAGGTTTAGGGTTTAGGGGTTTATCCTTAGAGACCCTAAACCCTAAGCCCGAAAGCCTAAACCTGAGTTTCTGTAGCCTTGCTATAGGTTTTTGCGATTTGGGGTTTAGGTTTCGAGGCTTTGGGGCTTATGTTTCGCTTGCGATATCCGGTTTATGGGTTACTTTTAGGTCCAGGTTTCCTCCTGGAGGTGGGCTTGTGCGTTGATTTGTTGCATTGGTGGTATGTTTGGGAGCCTTTGCTCGTCGGTATGTTTGATTGTGTTGATACTTTTCAGCATTCTAGGAGGAAGTATTGTTCTATAGCTCTTCCCCTACACAGACCTTGAGCCCTAAATTAAAGTTAAACTTGTAAGTCCCAAAGCCCTGAAACCCCAGAACTTCTTTTTTGGGATACTTGGGTTTCCTAAGCCCTATAAGCTTTAAACTCTGGATATTTGGGTTTCGTGAGCTGCCTGGCTCTGAAAGAGGAAATTGGACATTTACTGACCCTTTGGGTTTACGAGAGGAAGGCTTGTAAGGCTTTTAGCGTTACTACTACTAACTACTACTACTACTACTACTACTACTACTACTACTACTACACCTACTACACCTACTACTACTACTACTACTACTACTACTACTACTAATTACTTCTACTACTACTTCTCGGCGACTGCTACCGCTACTGCTACGAGTGCTTTGCAACCGCGTTCCTGAAACATGTCGGCATCTCACGATTTCACGGACGATTATTTCTGCCCTGAGTTTGGTGTTTGGAGCTGCTAATCTGGCGGCCGCAGTAGTAGAATGGGGATATTGTGTTTCATGGTTCGGAGCTCGACGTTACTTGCGTAATTCCTGTTAAAAGCAACCCAGGCCTCAGCCGTCAGGCCTTGAAGCCCAAACCCCAGCAATGCCATATATGGGAGCTTCTGAAACTTAGGGGCACCTTCATTTGGGGTCCTTATAATAAGGATCCTACTATTTAGGGTAATATATTAGAGTCCCCTGGTTTCAGAAACCCCCTATATATGAACCCTAAAGTTGATGGTTCCGTTCAAGGGTTCCTTAGGGGTTCAGCTTTGAGGATCTTTGGGTTTTGGGGTTTTGGGCTCCAGCCCCAAACTGAACCCTCAACCTTAAACCATATTCAACTGGAGCTTGCCTGCAAAGCCCCTAAAACCTAAACCCTACACCCTATACACCCTAAACCCTACACCCAAATACAGCCGTGCCAAAAGCCCTTTTCAAGCCCCTGGGCCCTTCAACCCCACTTAGACACCCCAAAGGACCCGAAACCCTTACGGAACCCTTAAAGGAGCCCTTACAAGGAACCCTTAAAGGAGCCCTTAAAGGAACCCTTGAAGGAGCCCTCAAAGGGACCCTTAGTTGTTAAAGGAACCATGATCCCAAAATCCGAAACCCTACACCCTAACCCGAAAAGCGAAACTGCCTTTACTTCCGAAAGCTGCAGGACCTTCCGCCAAAGCTGATCACAGCGATTATCGAGCCGGGCGCTTCAGAATTTCGCATAGGATTGTCTATGGGCTCTGTAGGATATACTGATATACTACCAGTAGGGTGTAGGGGGTTCCAGGGTGTCGTAAGAGTTTACGGTTTTGGTTTTGAAAGGATTTTTGTAGGATTTCTTTGGGTGTATGATCACGTCCTGTCGTGTTCCATGAGGGTTCTATAGGGTGGTTCACAAGGACTTGATGGTGTCAGGTTACGCTAGGGCTCGATTTGCTTAAACGATTGCAGTGCTGGTCAGTCTACATACTATAGGTACTTTATACAGAGGCTGTTAATATGATTTCTACGTACTTCAGGTAGTTGGAGCCCTAGGACCGAACAGCG
The DNA here is from genome assembly GCA_905221635.1 of Symbiodinium sp. CCMP2456. Lineage (NCBI taxonomy): Eukaryota > Dinophyceae > Suessiales > Symbiodiniaceae > Symbiodinium > Symbiodinium sp. CCMP2456. Next base: position 5,599 of record CAJNDV010030202.1, on the reverse strand, counting down.
CCCGTTGAAGCAGAGCAGCACCATTGCAGCCACAACCCAGAACAGCAAGGAAGTAGTCAGTGTGGTTTGAATCACGGCTTTATGCAACTCACCGTCATTCAGTTGTAGAACGAACAAACGTGGCAACATCAATTCTACGAATAGAGAAGCAGCATGAACAGCTGCCAGCTGCTTCTTTGTATAGTCTAATCTAGCAGTCTTGGTTAGGCACATCCTGGGATGTCGCAGTCTTAGACCCCTACGCATACTAAAGCTACTATCGGTACCAACACTTTTACGACTGCTGCGACGGCTACTACTGCTAGTACTACTTTTCCTGCTGCTGCTGCTGCTGCTGCTGCTGCTCCACAGCCACTACGAGCAGGGACGTTACCATTTGTCGCTTTCGATAGCTTGAACAGTGAACAGTGTTGGGTCTGAGTTGCCTCCTGTGCCATTTGTCTCGAAAAACTTTATTGACAAGCAGGTTTTTGCATCCCATAACAATAGCCACAACGATTTCTACCCCAATGCAAAAACAGCCTCAATTCTCCCAAGGCCTTCAATTTCTCATAACCCTCAACCTTTCAAAACCCTTACAGTAATTCTTATGGAGCCGTTTTAAGGGTAATTCTTATGGAGCCCTTTAAGAAAAGCCCCAAGGGCCTGACGCCCGCAACAAGATCCGAAACCCTCAAGCCCTAAAACCCTTAGATCCGTGATCGAACCCTGACATAACGGACTGCTGAAGCTTCTTGCTTACACCTAGACACACCAACTACCCTCCAATATGCCCTAACCCTAAGGGTCCATGTACCCAAATAGTATATACATTGGCCCCAAAGTACCTATATAGGAACTACATTAAGGCCAAAGTATATCCTATTTGGGCACATGGACCCTTAGGATAAATGCCCACTATTAAGGACCGTCAGGGTTCTCTTAAAGGCCTACGCTCTAAACCCCAAACCCTAAACCCTAGGCCCCAAACCCTAAAACCTAAAGGACCGGAACCTCCTTCATGCTGGTGCCGGCTGCAGAGCCCGACATCTCAGTGGGAGCGGTTTTGGAGCTAATGGCGAGAGTTTAGGGTTTGCAGCTTTGGAGGACAGGGTTTAGGGTTTTGCGTTGACAGCTTTGGGGAAACGTTTTAGGGTTTAGTTAGGGTTTACAGCTTTCAGGACAGGGATTAGGGTTTGGGGTGTGCAGTTTTGGAGTCAGTTTTGAAGGTCTGGGGCTTAGGGTTTAGGGTTTGCAGTTTTGGGGTCAGGGTTTAGGGCGTGGAGGATCGGGTTTCAGGGTCGTCTCGTCTCGGTATGAGCTTTACGTAAACCTGTTTGGTGTTAGCGGGCTACCTGGTGATTCCCCTTGCCTCCTTCCTAGGCTGTTATTGACTCGTCAGAAGACGCAAAATCAGGGGTGCAAGCTTTGCGATGCACGGTATGGCGGCTCGGGCTTCGAGTGATGAGGTGGTGGACTGTCAGGCTTTGCCCATGCCGTATGTGGTGGCAGAAATGCCTTGGCTTTGGGGACACCGGGAGGGGCGTTGGAGCAGAGAGGCATGGCTGGAGGATGGGAGACTTGGCCTGACGCACATTAGGGTCAAAGAAGATTCTCCATATAGGCACATGGATCCTTAGGTAGTTCGGTCTATACGTCCCAATAGAGAGACAGAGTGGAGCGGGCAGGGACTGGGCTTTCGTCATCAGCGTTTAGGTTTAAGCCGCCGCACTTTGGTTGTTCGTCGCGTTTCTGGCAAAAAAGAGCAACTGTCGGACATACACGATCACGTACCGCTGACACATGGGATAGCCGCCCAGCGGGAATCTACAGGTGGCGATCTAGCAGGTACGTTGTCAAGATCAGGTGTATTATGGTATAAAGGATGCACCTCGGCTCAAGAAAAGTCAGCAAAACAAAACGAAGCCATTGCAGGAATTTCAACCACACGCACACCCTAAACCCTAAACCCTAAACCCTAAACCCTTTACCATCCAGGTACTTGAACATAGCACGCACCTTGGTGCCAAAGTTCGATGACTTCTGCGGAGTCGCCCGGGGCGCCCAGCGCTTGTTTCGTGCAGCTTAGGCTTCAGGGGTCCTGGGTTCACTGTAAGGGTTTAGGGTTTAGGGTTTAGGGTTTAGGCTTCAGGGGTCTTGGGTTCACTGTGCTGTAGCGGCCTTAATAATTAGAATAGGGTTCTGGGCTCCCTTATCGTATATTTATAATAAGGAACACTAACAGTAATATTGGAAAGCTTTGAGGCTTCTACATTAGGGTTTGGGGCCTAGTTTAGGCTTTCAGGGTTCAGGGTTTAGGGGTCTGATCTCTCTTGATTTTTGCGCATGACCTGCTACAATCGAGTTTTAAAGCTACGGCGGCGCGGGTTTCAGTAGGGGTCCAGGGCGTTTCAGGGTTTATTGCTTAGGGGTTTCGTTGAAGGCTTCAACGGCTTAGATTGAGGACTGAAAAGTCACCATGACTCTGCGTAGGCAGCTGGGCTCCTAGGGTGGGTTCAGGGTTTTGATGTTTCAGTTCTTGTTTTTAATGAAAACTGAGCCTTGAAGCGTTTTGGAGAAGCTCTGAACTCTGGAAGAAAAGAATAGAAAGTATGCTCTCTTGCAGACCCAACAGAAATATAATGAATTTACCTGCCCACCCCCCTCTCACGAACCTAAACCCTAAACGCTAAACCCGTAAGCCCACTAAGCCCGTAAACCCCTAAACCGAACCAAGCTGCTCTAGTTATCCAGGCGCGTCTATCACCCGCAATTCTCTGCAAGCGCCTCGAATCCCCCCGAAACCCAGATTAAGAGTCCGGCTGTTAGCAGCATATCCAAAATCCAGAACCGTGGAACCCTAATATCGAAGCCCAAATATTAGGGTTTAGGGTTTAGGGTTCAGGGTTCTCCCTTGGGATTCCTTATGATAGGTATACTATAAGATACCCCCACAACCCTACTCGGACTCTGATGGCCCCTACGTTACCTAAAAGGCCCTCAAGCCCCAAAAGGCGCCACTGTTAGCTCTTCAGGCTCGGGAGGTGGGTTGGACCCTTTAAGAACCTACCTTTTTAGGGCTCCTTGTTATGATTTCCTTATCTAAGTCCTTATAAAGGTAGCTTCTTTGGGGCCTGGGGAATGCCTAAACCTAGAGCCAGCCGAAAAGAAAAGCTGTCCAACCTAGTAGTAGAGTAGGTAGCCTTGAACCTGTTGGGGTACAAACCCTAAGCCCTAACCCTATAACATCCCATTATACTCCCAAACGTTACCCTAAACCCGAAACCCTAAACTCTGTGTGTGTGTATATAAATATACATTCACATATATATATATATATATAATCCCAATATACTCCCGAAGGTTACCCTAAACCCTAAAACCTAAACCCTACACCCTAAACTCCAAACCCCGAGTTCCAGAGCCCGCAAAACCCAAACCCTAAACCTCTCACCACACCCTACGGCGCTACGGTCTACCTTAGCTCGTAGGGTTTAGAGTTTTTTTAGGGTTTAGGGTTTAGAGGTTAGGATAGTTTACGGTTTAGGGATCTCTACTTCGAACAGGTCAGCTTGCAACACGTTTTCATGACCCTACCGAACCTGCAAAAAGCCCGAGAGCTCTCATGAACCCTCCCTCAACTCCAAACCCTAGAGTCTAGTTAGGGTTTGGGGTTTATGTGAACCATCAGCACAAGGACCGTGAGGCGGGGAACACCGTCATCTGCGACTGCGAAGTGAAGAAAGATCTCACCGGCCAGGCAGACACCCAGGGCTTTGCACAAATGGGTAGTTCTCTGAATTTGGGTCCTGTTTTTGTCCCCAAAATAGTACAGCATCATTTTAAGAACGACCCTAAAAGGGACCCTAATTTAGAGAGACACCCAAATGAACTTACTACCTAGACCCTCCATCTACCCCCTACTAGACCCGAAGCACCCATTATTTGGGGCCCTTTACCCCTATTTGAGGGTTCAAGGAGGGTCCTGCTAGATAGGCCTTTGGGACGTTTGAGATTTTGTCTTATTGGACCTAAGAGGACTTTATTTACGAATATTTGCCAACCTAGCTTAGGTTAGGGTGGAGGGGCTACGCGGCTATACATGCGTTTTGGGATTTGGAGGGTGTGGTGGCTTCGGATGTAACGTGCAGGAATATAAGGCCTTTGGGGTTTCAGGTACATGAGCTTAGGATCTAGAAGCTAGGATTTAGGGAACCAGGATTTTGCGTTTAGCCGCCGGGCGCCTAGGTCATAAAGCATCCGTAATAGAGGAGCTTGAATGATTCCCCCTAGCACATGCTAAACCCTGAAAGCCAAGACCCGACCCTACCTGGACCCTAGAAATCCTACCTTGTCAGAGTTTCATATGATGCTAGGTTCCGCATCAGTACCCGTTCGCCCTTTTTCTTTTTGGGTTCCCCTACTAAGGGCCAATAGTACGAACAAGTGTACTAGTATGGTTTCCTCATGCAAGTCCGGGTTTCAGATACAGCATGAAAATCAAAACCTTCGAGGTGCCACACTCAGCAACAACCAATTCCCCGCAGCTGGCAGTGCCGCAGCAGCCTAGGTTTAGAATTAGGGTTTAGGGTTTAGGGTATACACCTCAACCCGCAAAGCCTTATGAACACCCTAGTTAAGCCCCCAACAAACTTCACCCCACCTCACCCGCTGCTGCCCAAGACAATATGCTGAAGCCTTAAACCCTGTAAACCCAAAAAGCTCTAAACGGTGTAGGGTGCAGGAACCCCCTAGGCCCACGGTTTCGGGTGCAGGGCTTAGGGACAAAGGGTCCTAGATACTGTCGTGAGTTATGGGGGATACCTTCCCAAACCATACTAACTAAGGATTCCTAGTATACAAACCCTACATTCTGCTAGAAGACTACTTTGGACCCTAAACCCGAAACCTTGAACCCTAAACCCCTAAACCCCTAAACACCTAAACCCCTAAACCTTAAACCCTAGGGATAAAATCGACTCTCCGAAGGTGACCTTGAAGATCCACGGGGACGACGGCCGCTTGGAATCTGGAGGGTTTAGGGTTCAGAGGTTAGGGTTTAGAGGTCGGGGTTTAGGATGTAGAGGTTACGGTTTAGAGGTTAGGGTTAAGGGTTTAGGGTTAATGGAATCTGGAGGGTTTAGGGTTTAGAGGTTTTTGTTTAGGGTTCAGGGTTAAGGGGTCGGGGGGTTTTTGGTTAAAGGGGACTTTGATGTACTTGCCCCATGGCACAGTAACAGTCTACAAGAGGGCTCCTATTTCGGGCCTTATCATTAGAACAGATATTCTTCAATTGTTGCTGAGTGGGAGCAGCATCCGATCATCATCCATTGTGGTCATACTTGTGGGTGGATGCTTTGCCCATAATGCATCATAGTGTGACGAAGCCTCCGTCTAGATCCCGCTTCTACAGATAATCGTCAGATTAGGAACCTTAAACCCTAAAGCCTAAACCCGAAACCCGAAGCCCAAAACCCCAATCCCTACATGCTCTCCTTCTTATGAAGCCAGGGGCGTGTTCAAATCCGAGTCTGTTTGTTCAGGCCACTACTTCAGGTTTGGCTTAAACCAGTGGGTAGTTCTCCAAATTAGGGTCCCTTTTGGGGCCCTTGTTATAAGG
>CAJNDV010030191.1:29696-49484 GCA_905221635.1 Symbiodinium sp. CCMP2456 | reverse complement strand
GTGCCGTACGATATTGGGGACCTAAACAAGGAACCTAGTTTAGAGAAGGACCCATATACGTGCATGAACTAAGGTTACCGTTTGAGGGTTGCTTGAAGGGTTACCACGAGGGTTGCTTTACTGGATAAAGGGTTGCTACAAGGGTTATATTTCCCTAAACCCTAAGCCTAGAACGGTTCTGTATTTTGAATTTGCTTTGTGTTTCGTTGGCTTTCGATGGTGGGGTACAGGGCTTGAGTAGATTTAAGTTTCACAGGAGGTGCTTTGGGGTTTATAGGGTTTTGGGCTCTTTCACGGGCTCACCTGGGATTGGGTTTGTGTGCATTAAAGATTCCGGCTTTGCTGCTTAGGGTGCCGGTAAGTTAAAGATTTAGGATTTTCTAGACTCCGATCTCGTTGAACTGGGAAGCTGGAAAAGCGTCTTTCAGTGTTCATGTGTGGTGTTTCTGGTTTTATAGCTCCCAGATCCTGGTGCAAGGTTTGGAAGTTTGTTTGAGGGGGCGTCTTTAGTCTTTGAGACTGGCGCTTGCTTCAAAGCTGCGAAACAAAGGCAGCAGTACTAGTTAATGGTAGAGTGGTAGTGGTGGTAGGAGGCGGGCGTGGAGAATGCGGAGCAATAGCACAACAACCGTGGTCGATGTGCTGGTGGTACTCGTCGTTGTGACTTCAGCTCGCGGCCAAGTCGACGCCGAGAGTCCTACAAGTACCTGCTCAGCCCGTACCAGAACCCTCACACCTTTTCCACGAGTGTGTCCTGAACCTTTAAGCATCTTTAAACTCCCAAACTTATTTCCAAATTCAAAGTACGGCCATGGAAACACCCGACAGACCCCGAATCGCGATGCTACGCTTTCTCGGCCGGGTGTCCGGGTGGCAATCTGCTGGATTGCGAAGACCTTGTCAGATTACCCTCGACCCTACACCCGAAACACCTAAACCCTATAAATATTCTTGAATTTCTTCAGGAGGTCGTGGAGCTCCTTCTCTGCCGCTCCTGCCCATAATATTGCTGCTACTGCTGTTGCTGCTGCCATTACGACTACTACCACCTCCACAACTCATACTCCTAATACCGTTGCCCCAGGGCACAGCAAGAACGGTTGAACTACCAACGGATAGACCAGCAGCAGCAGCAGCAGCAGCAGCAGCAGCAGCAGCAGCAGCAGCTCCAGCACCGAACCGATGCCGCTTACTTTGCAACTGCCACTGCTTCCAGTACCATTCCATCATCGGTGTCATCATCACCATCTTCTACTACCATCATCATCATCATCATCGTCTTCGTAATCGTGCAGACGGTTGGGCTCATGTGCTTCGAACTCTACTGGTTTTTTATAGACGAACTCGGAGACCTTCCACCCTCAAGAAGTCCGTAAAACAAAAAACCCTAAACCCTATGGGGTTTAGGATTTAGGCTTTAAAGCTTAACCCTACAAGCCCTAAAATCGTGATGTTCCTCAACATTGCCAGGGAGCTCCGCAGGATAAAACTAGACTTTCCTACGCCTTGAAAGCTGGAAGCCATCAATCCCCCCCCAGCCTTAGGGTTTAGGGTTTAGGGTATACTGCATTATAGGGTTTAGGGTTTAGGGCTTAGGGTTTAGGGTTTAGGGACTCAGACTGGGGTTCAGGTACTGCTGTATAGCTAGACTTAAGGAACTCCACTCCACAGTGCTGGCAATTCACCGGCCCTCCTCTTCCACCTGAGATCATGCAAAAGCTCGACGCTAAACTGAAAACCTTCAGATTCAGCGCGAGACTTCAAGCTGCAAAAGGTCTACTTTAAACACCTATAGCCTAATTAACGAGTCATGGCCAGTCGCAACTAACTTTCTGTGCCAAATAAAGTCCTAGAAAACCCAAGTAATGTTCACAGCTTACAGCTCTACAACGCGAACTACTTGTACCAAGATACCGAGTGCTATGCTAAGCCTAAACCTGAAACTTTAAGCGGAAACCCTGAACCGAAGCCAATAAACCATAGAGACAGGTTCCGGCGGGCCTTCATCCACTGGGGTGCGCCAGAGACGTCGTCTACTTCGATTTGCCACTCGATGTGGAACTGGGCGGGGTTAAGGGTTTAGGGTGCATTCGGGATACCTTGAAGTTTTGGGGCGATTCTTGGGCTTTGCTGTTTTTCGGGTACCCTAAACCCGAACCCTCAAAACATATATCCCAAACCCAAAAGATCACCACTAGCTGTTGAGCCCCCTTGGGTCACTAGCTGTACACTCTGACAGGATTCCCGCGTACTGCCTTACCGGGTTCAGGGTACCAATAAGCTTACATTATGGGGTTTTCAGGATCAATTGCCCGTATAACGCCTAAGCCGAATCCCCACGCCCTGCACGGTAATCAAGTTTCCCAAGACCCATAAAAAAAATATGAACCGAAGCCCAAATAGCTGACTCTAAGGGTCCAAAGTATCCAATAATTCCGCGCACGTGTTCAGAATAGTGGCAGTGTAGGTCAGTCTTCGGCCGTGGGTATATTGCTTTTCGGTGCTTAGACTCTTAGGATGGAGAAGCCGCGCCCCGTCAATCAACCCAACGAATCATTCAACGTATATGCTGTTTGTTTGCATAGTTGACTATTTGATTGCTTGTTTGTTTACCTAGATAACTATTCGAAGTTGTTTATATGTGTATTCATTCGGTTGTAGGTTCACATGTTCATGTACATCTTTGTTGATTTGCGTTTTATTTCTCCTTCCCAGAGCCTCTATGCTAGTTCTACTTGGTCTTTCATGCACCTATCTTATCACTCACCGACTTATTGAATAACTAGTTTAATCATACAGGACAAACTAGATAATTAATGAGCAAACACGTACCCCTAATGACTAATGACCATACAGGAAAAGCTAGATAGTACCAGTAGGAGGCCCCCCTCACAGGATCCCTACCTATCGTCTCCATTGTAGTTCCTTTTTGGGGATACCTTATACAATCCTAATTACAATACTGGTTAAACCAGAAACCGAACTACAATGGAGACTATAGGTAATTTGATCATACAGGAAACACTAGGTAGTACCAGTAGGGTGCTGCTTGCCGGAGAAGATGCGCTCTGCCGGGTCGTGGGTCTGAGTCGGATCATCGCGTGCCGCACGGTGATGCGAGGCAATGCCCCTGCCCAAAGGGGTCTTGTCTTGGGGTTTGGGGTTTAGGATGGTTTAGGGTTATTAGGGTTTAGGGTTTAGGGCTTAGGGTTTAGGGATGCCCCTGCCCAAACGGGTCTTGGGGTTTGGGGTTTAGGGTTATTAGGGTTTACTTCAAGGAGCCCTTTGGGGGTCTTGGGGTTTGGGGTTTATAGGGTTATTTGGGTTTACTTTAAGGAGCATGGGTCGAAGCAAGTATCGTCACACGTTTGCGGGGTAACTGCATTTGAGTTTTCTTTATAGGTGTGGTTGCCTGGATTCTAACCTTACTTACTAAGCTCCACCACGTTTTTAAGTACGGTCTTCGGGTTTATGGATGTAGGTCACAAGAGCCACAAGAGGCCCGGTCCTTTTGCGGCCTGACTACATAAGGTACTACGAACGAAGGCCCCCGGACATCGGCTTGGCTTCCGCTGGGTGGGGGGGCGCACAGGGGTGTTTGGCGAATAGGCATTACAAGTAGTAGCGCAAAGAGGGTTTATGGCTTGGGGGAAATGGGGAGTATGAAGTTTAGGGTTCAGTTTCGTAGATGAGACTTCCATCTGCTGAGTTAGAGCGTAGAAAGTGCCTCAGGCATGCATCGAAAAGACACTTATCGAACTATCGATTCCGGGTTTATAGAAGTACCTGAAGAACCCAAAACCCACATTTCTGTAGGTTCTTGTTATAAACCCTAATATGGGATTTATAGGGACCCTACAAAAAAGTAAGTTTTGGGTTCTTAAGGTAGGGCTCACGGCTGCGACAGAGGCAAGCCCTAAACTCTGGAGCCCTTGAGCTGACCTTTCAACCCTGATCTCCGCAGGCCCTGGTCTAGATCCTGCAGGTACATGTGGTTAAATAGCATGGACGTTGACCGGAAAGGAGCTCATCTTTGTGATATAGTTGCTTTTATCACGTCAAGGCATGTGCTATAAGCGCACATGGACCTTCAAACCCAATAGCAAACCGCATCAAGCTACCCCCCCTCATCTAACAGTAAACAGTATGGAAGCCGAGTGGGTATATGGACTTCTAATCCAAAAGAGTAACCCTGTGAGGACAAACAGAATCCTGCAAGGAAGCCTCTCCGGGCCGGTATATAAAATGCCGTAGGAACCAACAAGCTGTTTTTGCTTGTAGGGTCTCTGTAAACTCGGTATTAGGGTTTGTGATAAGACGCTACACAAAATTTGGAAAAGTAGGTTGCCGTAGTTTGTATTAGGGTTTAAAGTCGGTTAGTGTAGTAGTTGCCCCCTAAACCCTAAACCCTAAACCGTTAAACGTCGGTTATTGTAGTAGTTACCAGTTGAAGGTGATGCCTGGCTTGGGAGGCAGCTGCACACCCAGCCACTCGCCACCTTCGGAGCCTGCCAACAGAACTTACAGACTTACAGACTTAAAGCCATAGTTTAGGGTAAAGTTCAGGGTTTAGGGCCAGTTTAGGGCTTAGAGCCCAACTTGTTTGAGGTTGTTGTTATAGGGTTTGCAAACATAAAAGCTGGGTTAGGGTTATTTAATGTTATTTGTAGGGTCTCGCGCCTAAGGTTTTTAGGGTTTGGGAAGGGGGTTGGCTGTTTAGTGCTGGGGGGAACACCGCAATCCCACTAAGCAGCTCGAAGCCCTAAACCTCGATGTGGATCGTTTCAAGGGGTTACAGGGACGTACGCCGCTTGCAAGGCATCCCAGGCAGCCTGGTGACAAACCAGAAAAGCTCAGTTTAACTAGGCAAGCCAAGTACGCCAATGAAAAACACCAAACAAGTGTGTAGTTCTCTGAACCGCGTTCCCGCACTTTCGGGAGCCAACACGGGACCCTGATTTGGAGGTACCAGCCCTACAGGAGAGCGCCAGTGCAAAACACTGTGCCTGGTGGTGGAGATGTAACTGCAACCTCCACGCATGCCTGTCGTGGGCGGCGATGGTCAAACACGTGTGCTTGCTTTTGCGACATCTGACACTCCGATATATCATCTCGATCTGATGGTTCAGATCACAATCCAAATGATTACGCAGCAATGCACCGCAAGCCCGAAGCACCCGCTTCAAAACCCTAAACCCTACGTAGTCCTATACACCCCATCGAAGCAGAGTTGTGAACTACGCGCAGCTCCTGATCGTCGGAGAGACAGTCGGCAACATTCACCAGAAGGACGAAGTCCAGGTGGATAAAGAGGACCTGTGGCAAGAAGCTGCTGCAGGTCTAAACCGGAAAATTATTTTAGGTTTAGGGTTCAGGGCTATTACTAAGATTAGAACCCCGTAAAACCTCAACCCGAAAGCCCTGAGCCGTGACCCGCAAAGTGTTTCGAAAAGAGTCATATTGCTGAGCAGGTGTGGATAGGATGATCATACCAAGCAGGTGTAAGAAAGGCACGCAACTATATCCAAAATCTTCAACCCTGAACCTAAACCCCAAAACTTATACCCTGAATCCTAAACCCTAAAAAGTGATCCTAAGTAATCCCTGAACCCACAATACGAAAGTCCGAGACTAATCCGAAAAAGGGGTCCCTAGAGTTAGGTCAGGAGCCTCCTTTCGGATTCCAGAAGTCTTTTCTAGGGTTTAGCTTTAGGGTTTAGGGTTAGGGTTAGGTTTAGGGTTTAGGGTTTATAGGGTTTAGGGCTTAGGGTTAGGGGTTTTCCGGATTTAGGGTTGGGCGGTTTCGTGGGGTTTAGGGTTTAGGAGTTCAGGTTTAGGGTTTAGGGGTTTTCCGGGTTTAGGGACCGCAAAGAGGGTCTGGGCGGTTTATTGTCGAAACATAAGGACAAGAAGGGGCTAACCGTTCAGACCTCTCTGTGCGACCTCTGCCCCCGGGCCCCGCTGTTGATGACAAGGATCTCTCAGGACTACAGTCTTATGCGGCTTAGGGTTTAGGGGTTCAGGGTTTAGGGGGGTTTAGCGTTTACGGGTTCAGGGTTTAAGTTTCGGGTTAAGCGTTTAGGGATTCAGGGTTTAAGTTTAGGGTTAAGAGTTTAGGGTTTCAGGGTTTAAGTTTAGGGTTTAGAGCTTAGGGTTTAGGGGGAACCACGAGCACGTTTGGCGATCCCTGCAAGGAAGCTCGCCATCCAACAGCACAAAACAACCACAGAGTGCCCAAGAGCCTCATAGAGCTGGGCTTTGTTATAACTTGGTATAGTCTACAGAACAATGAAGGTCTCAATATTTCCCCATACGCAAGGTTTAGGCGTTATCGTGAGAGTCAGCGACAGCAAGCGAAGGCGGGTTTGGGGCCTCAAATTAAAAATGGGGCTTTGCGCTTAAGGTTGATAGGGGGTTGGGTGTATTTTGTGCTAGGGCTTTGAATCTGATGATTCCACAGATCGATGTCAGGATCGATGGTCCCCAACTAAATGGGCCGAAAACTCCAAAGCTTAAGCTTAAGCCCTTGCTACCCTGTGGACAGATGGTTTATGCAATACCAGACATATATAATCTACCTAGAGTCTCCATTGTAGTTCTTTTTTGGGGATACCTTATAAAATCCTTAAGATATAATTGGTTGAACCAGAAAAAGGAACTACAATGGAGACTATGGGTACTTGCGAAGCCCTTTGAACCTTGGAGCGCGCTTTTCTCGGAGGTGTCCTCGTTCTCATCCAGGCCTACCTCAAAGGCGATCAGGGCAGCCCGGAAGGATTGCCCAAGACTCCGAATCCTGGGGAGTCATCCGGATTCGCATACGGCTGGCGTGGTTCATCCCAACCTCCGCCAAGGCAGGCAGAGGGGCCACATCTTCGCACTGCTCGGGCGCGGCATATAATCGGCGAGGTCTCAGTCAGCAGACCTGCTGACGCTGAACGCAACAGCAATGATGGGAATGCTTCCATGAACAAGTTGCTGCATGTAAGCTGGTCCCTTGCATGACGTTCTGGCGCCACTCTGCCACCAAGCTCCCTAGTGTAAGGGCAAAGCTGCGGCTGCGCTATACAGCCTGGGTTTTGGGTAAGGCTCCTCTGTCAGGGCCTAGAGTGTAAGGTTGCCAAGACGTTAGACCCAAGAACCTGTGGCAGCAGCAGTTGGTGCAAGAAGCACGGCGCCAGGGCGAAAGTGGCTAAAGTCCAAGCCCGACAGTCTGGACATAAAGTTTGAAGTCTTAGGGTTTAGGGCTCAGGGTTTAAAGTCTTTAAACCGTTAACTCTATAAGGTGCCATGCGCCTAGTCAGTATCTACTTTGACCCTCGAGTTTCTATCTAGAATCTCTTTCAGGCTCAGGTACATACTGCACAGGTACATGGACCCTATGGGAAAGGGTAAGCCTTGCAGCTGAACGTCGCAGGAAAAACCCGAGCATGGGGGGGGGGCCCGAAAAGGGCTAGTGTAGGGGCCTTAATCATTAGAATAGGGTTTGGGGGCTCCTTATTAGATTTATAGAATAGTATACCCCCAAAACCCTATTACTAGTGGTATTGATATTATTCAGTCCACTACATCAATGCTCATGCTTCGTCGGTGCTGGGACCCTGCAAGTTGCAGGCGTGCCTTCAACTTCACGTGCTGCATAAAACCTCGAGCTCTACTGCGTGGCTGTCCGGGCTGGGGGGGTTTTCAGTAAGTTGCCATAAACTAGTCGTTTGTAGGTTCTTATAACCCCGAATGAAAAATCTAGGGACACTACGAAATTAGGCTTTGGTAGTTCGAGGTCAGAGTAAGGCGCATGCAAGATTTCGAAGATGCGGCTGGGGTCTGAATTTTCTGGTGCAGGTGTTACTTGAGTTGTCACTCGGGACTCGAGATTCTAGGCTAGTTGTCTTATCGACTTGCGGTTTTTCGTGTGTTACTGAACTGCATGCTGGCTGCGCAAACATATGACAGAAACACAGGCTGCCCGTTCTGTTGTGCTGCGGACCAAGAACTTTGGGGTTTGCTGTGCGGTTGATGCTGTGGTAGCTCAAATGCTATGCGCTGTCCATACTTTTGCAAAGAGAAGGTTGCAGATTTCAGGTGTCGATACACCCTAAACCCTACACACCAAGCCCAAAATATGATACCCTCCAACCATGCAGATGAGCTGGGCCAGTGTTCTAGAGTTGAACGTGCCGCAAACCCTGAACCCTAGACCGGCGACCTGAAATTCTGAGCCCCCCTGAACCGAACAACTCAAGCCCGAACCAGCAACTTGATTTCCGAGCAGCCCCAAATCCCAAAAGGACCAATGCCCTAATAGGGTTCAGAGTTTAGGGTTTAGGGTTCAGGGAGACCGGATTCTCAAAGAAGAGTAGGATGCTGAATATCACTGCCCTGATAAGGTGCCTTGAAACCTTGGTTGCAACCTTGCAATCCTATGACAACAACCCTTTCATGCCCACTATACCTACCCCAAAAAGCCTTAAAACTAAACCCAAGAAAAGAGCCCTAGTAACCACCTAAATATAAAGGATCCCTCTAAACCCTAAACCCTAAAAGCCCTTTTAAGGATCCCTAAACCCTAAAGACCCTTTAAAGGATCCCTAAACCCTAAACCCTTAACCTTCCAAAAGCCGGGGGACATCCGGGAGAGAACTCCTTCAGCACTCTGCTCGAATCGCAGAAAGGAAACCACTGAGGGTAGTGTGGAACCGCCTGGGCCGGGGTTTAAGGTTAAGGGAATCAGGGTTTAGGCTTTAGGGTTTAAGGTTAAGGGATTAGGGTTTAGGGTTTAGGGCCCGGGATTTTAGGGGCTCGGGCGTGACGTTTAGGGTCTAGCGGTTTGGGGCTTAGCGGTTTAGGGCCCAGGCGATATCGTTTAGGATTGAGGTTTAACACGTAGGACTTGGTCTAAAAAGACAGGATTCTTGAGTCAGGGTTGCGGGTTCAGGGCTGAAGGTCACGATGAGGATCTTAACCAAAGCCTACACCCGTCCTTAGACAAACAGCTACACTGTCAAAGGCTCCTATAAAAGCCCTATAGGGACCCCGGCAACGCTAGCAGTGAAAGTCGCCGCATAATAACGATGATAGCAATCGTATCAGCATAATATCAACGTAAGGGTAGAAAGTAGCCACCCTGAACCTCAAGCTTCGATCAGTGTCGTACAGACGGACATGAGGCTCACATGATAGCAAATGAGCCTTCAGAATCGAAGTCGGGTTCTGGGGAGTAGTTCTGCATCCTGAGATTAGACCCTAAAAACTGGTGATATTTCTAGAGCTCGACACTCGAAAAGTGTAAAACTTGACTACGGCACGTAACTATTCCGGAACTTGAATTTCAACACACCGCAAGCCCTAAACCCTAAATCTAAAAAAAAACCTAACCCCCAAATTGAAAAACAAAACAAATCCCAAAACTCTACGGCCCCGAAATGGGGTGCGCACCATGCAAGTCGGGATCGCTCCACACCTCATGGTTGAGGGAAGGGTTTAGGGTTTTTGACAGGGCAGAAGGGGCGTAGGGTTTTTGGTTAAAGGGCTTAGGGTTTGGGGCTGTCAGCGACTCACCCTTGTGCGGGCTTCAGTTTGAGGTGAACGCTTTGAAAGGGCTTTTAGGGGAGGTGGGGCTCGGGAATGGCTGGCTGAGTTGCTTTTGAGCAGCCACAACGACGAGTTGCAAAGTAACACTGACGGGTTCAAGGAGAGCTGGATTCGTCGTGTAGGCTTGTCTGCCTTTCCAAAATGGTTATCAAGCAAGCTGCCAGATATCAAACGGGCATAAGTTACGACATAAGCCATAAGCTATTTCTGCAGGGATTGGGTCTACTTCAAAATGCTTCTAGCTGCGAACACATAAACACATACCAAAAAACAAATGGTGAGAGAGAGTGAGAGTGAGAGAGAGAGAGCGGCGCACAAACACAAACCCAGGCAAATCACCCCGAAACACAAGACTTCAAGTACCAATCCAAGCGAACCAGCACGAACAAGGTTTTGCCAGAACGAGGGCGGCAACTTCGGACTGCAGGCCTTTCGGCTTTCGGAATCCGATCGGAATCCAAACAAGCAAGTTACCCTATAAACCCTAAGCCCTAAACCCTACAATCACATTTTCAATGCAAAGGCATCGTCTTTTTCTAGCTGTTGGAAGAAGGGCTTCGGGCTATTCCGTCGACCTTACGCATTTCAACATAGGACACACAGAACCTCGCACCGTTATGAACGACCGTGAATCGTAATTCCGCCACTTCGGACACTCCAAGATAGTTATATTCGGGACATCAGAAGTTCGATTATGTAGAGTATTTGGTGTATGTTATGGTATAAACTCAGGATCCTTAAGGACAAATCTCTCTAACTATTCCTACCCCGACATTAGCAGATAAGGCAGTGAAATCGGGGGCTAGGTGGGCCCTCGACACTAGCGGCCCTGTAATTTCCTTCGGGGTTTTAGCCTAGTCCTCAGAGCGCAAGACCTTGGGACCAATACAAGCTGGAGTAACTACATGGCCCTTAACCCTAAACCCCTAAACCCCTAAACCCCTAAACCCTAAATCCCGAAACCCTAAACCCCTAAACCCTAAACTCTAGACCCTAAACCCAGCCCCGGGGGCCATCTTGGCTCCGCCGCACATGACGACGACAGTATGGCACTTTTAGAATGAAGACCGCCCTGAACCCTGCACCCTGGACCCTTCTTGAGGGTTTAGGGTTTAGGGTTTTGGGGTTTAGGAGTTAAAGGGGTTTAGGGGTTAGGGCTTAGGGCTTAGGGTTTAGGGTCCTTCCTGCACCCTGAACTTTTCGTGGACCCTTAACCCTCCAGTACACCCGTAGGTTTTCGCGCCGAGGCTGCAGCACGATCTTGCCATCCTTCTGCGATGAGGCGGTTGAACAGGCTTTGAGGTTCAGGGGGAACCTTTGTAGCATTACCATCAGGTTTCAGAACTCAAGCAGCAACAATTATGATAACAAAACGGTAGCCAAACACTGAGGGTGCGAGTCATCTAGCACTGCGCGACCGACGTGTTGGCTCCCAAAGGGCTTCCTGTTGCCTGGGCCGGAGGCAACAAGACCCACAACTACATACGTACAGGCAGACTTGCTTACCTTGGTATCGAACATCATAAACACACATACCACTGATGCGAGTCTGAACGAGAAAAGCGCAGTCAACACGAAGACTGCCGCGGTCTGAAGGCGTGAGCGTGAACTAGGGGGATAAGGACCTAATAAGGCTTATTCCCCTGCCCCTTACCCCTCTAAAAGTCCTTATGATCATACGGAGGTCTGAAAACTGAACGACGACAAACAAATCCGGGCCTGAATACTATAATAAACCACAAAGCCTTATTTAAGTTACTAAAGCCCCTACCTTGCCATCTCCTATTTTCCTACGGTGTAAATTCACAGCAGGAATAGCAGCAGCTCGACCCAGTTAGCGGACGACGGACAGGCATCACCAGCACGAGCTGGAAATAGTTTTCAAGTCAGTCTCCGCGGGATTGTCAGTTCCACCCAGTCATTCGACGGACTCACGAACCCCAGGCGAGCATCACCAGCATCAGCTGGAAATCGATTTCCGCTGAGTCTCCACCTCCGGCCCTTTGAACCCACAGGGCGATCGGCAGTTCCACCCAGTCCTTGGATGGATTTAGCGAACCCCTGGGCGAGCATCACCAGCATCAGCTGGAAATCGTTTTCAACTCAGTGTCCATTACCGGCCCCTTGAACCCACAGCAGGAGTAGCAGTTCCACCCAGTCATTGGAGGGATTTAGCGAACCGCACGGCGAGCATCACCAGCATCAGCTCGAAATCGATTTCAACTCAGTCTCCATCACTTGCGCTTGGAACCGGTTCGGCGAACCCCAGGGCGAGCATCACCAGCATCAGCTGGGAATCGTTTTCAACTCAGCGTCCGTCTGCGGCCATTGGAACCCACAGCAGGATCAGCAGTTCTACCCAGTGTCTGCTATATGGGTAACGGGGGGTGTAAGGCTCGGCATTTGTTTGCATTGCTCTTTACTTCAAACCGACAAGATGTTGAACAGTGAGCAGTTCCCCTTAACACGGGGAGACTACTGCCTATACCTACACTGGCAACTGCAGTTTGACCTTTTGGTAGGATAGAGGGCATGTGCACAAAGAACGGGTGCCTGACCCCTAAACCCCAAGCCCCGAACCCAACCCGAAACCCTAAACAACCGTAAATTTAAACCCTAAGCCCTAAACCCGAAAGCCTACACCCAATACCCCAAACCATTAAACCCTAAAAGGCTGACTCACTGAACCGGAAGACCATGAAGCCACAAAAACCAAAGCCCGAAATCTTAAATCCCTAATCTCTGAACCCCCACCGTAATCCAGAACCCTACACAAACTCGAAATCCTAAACCCAGAACCCTAAACTCACTCAGTAGTTTGGTGGGGTTCAAAAATAGGGAACTCCAATATAGAAGTCGTCATAGGGATACTATACTTGGGATCTTAAGGACAGGGTTTAACCCCAAACTCTGTGATGCAAACCCTGAGCTCTAAACTCGTAACTTACCTGGACACGAAATGACCCACCTTCTTCGGGTTCCTTATTCTGATTTCTGGATATACATGGTGAGAAAGGGTAGGCTATTCGGGATCCAGGTGCACGCTAAACCCTAAACCCTACGCCTAACCCTAAATCACATAATATGCCGTGCCTTGGTCTCAAGCACGGGAAGACTCGCAGCTTGCGACTCGGAATCGATAGCGATCCTTTTGGGTTTCTGGGTGGGTTTACTGTCTTTAGGGTGTTTGTAAGAGTTTAGGGTTTAGGGTCTATGCGCTGTACGGCTTCTACAGTTCCTTTGAGGGTTCGGGCTTTACCAGGGCCGCTATATGGCTCTGTTGTCAGTGTGGTACACTCGATGGGCTCTACCGCTCAGAATATATACAGAGAATTGAATTGGGCAGTGCGCGAGCGCGCAGGGGGGTGCGGAGAAGATTCTCCAGGATGGGGCTACTTCTGTTTCATTTTGCCTTCGCTCAAGTCCTATTGAACCTAGTACTTGCAAAAGATTCGTATGGCCGCGTGCCCCGGAAAGCAACTGCCAAGACATGGCCACTTTCTGCCTCGAAATCTTCGAACCCCGTGAGTCCTTGCAGAAAACCAAAACAAAGGGGCCTTCATAATTAGAACATGGTTTTGGGGCCCATTATACTGTAGTTATACTACGGAGCCCCCAAACTAGGATAGGTAATTTATTTCGGCCCCTATATTAGTCGCCCTGCTCCTCATTCCTGCAAGTGTTTCGGGGAATTCGGCTCCTGAATCCGCCCACTACTTGGGTTTAGGGTTTAGGGTTTAGGGTTTAGGGTTTTGGGGGGGCCGTGGTGTCGCGGTGGTCTCCTGGTGGATCTTTTTGCTCTTCTACTGGTGGTCTCTCGGTGGCCTCCTGGGGTTCCCTGGTGGTGTCCTGGGGCTTTGTGGTGGTCTCTTGCTGCCTCCTGCGTCCATTAAGGGTTTA
The DNA here is from genome assembly GCA_905221635.1 of Symbiodinium sp. CCMP2456. Taxonomy (NCBI): domain Eukaryota; class Dinophyceae; order Suessiales; family Symbiodiniaceae; genus Symbiodinium; species Symbiodinium sp. CCMP2456. The sequence continues at coordinate 35,993 of CAJNDV010030191.1, read as the reverse complement.
GGGTTTAGGGTTTAGGGTTTAGGGATTATAGGGATTAAGGAATCTGGTTTTCTGGTGATCTCCTCTTGGAATCCTAACGGTTCGGTCGTCACGGGGATTTGGGGTTTCGGGTTGAGGTCGTGCATTTCGTTGCCTTGGTCGTCGTGGTCGTCATCGTCGTCGTCGTGCTCGATCACTGTTTGGCATTTGGGAGTTTCCGAAAATTAGGGTACCTTATTTGGGGGTCCTTATAATAAGGATCCGACGATTTAGGGTGCCATATTAGGGTCCCCTATTTTCGGAAACCCCATTTATGCTGGCAAAACTGGGATTCGAGGAGCGGTATAAGGAAAGGTATTGGTAGCTTTTCGGGCTTCCATAGCAGGCAAGTGGCCAAAGGCAATCCCGAGCGGGCTTCTGCTTGGTCTTGAAAAACACCTTGAGTGGAAATGTGGCAGAGCCTTGGGTTTAGGGTTTAATGTGGGGACCTTAATAGTTAGATTAGGGTTTCGGGGTATAGTATAATGTAAATATAAGAAGGAATCCCCCAAAATAATGTATGTAATTATTAAGGCCCCTATATCACGGCTTCGGGATGGAGGGTCAGATATGTGGTCAGGCTTCCAGGACTTCGAGCAGTCTTTTGGAGATGTCGTGCCTACGGTTACGGCTTCTAAAGACACAGGGCTTCTCAAGTTGGGCCCAGAGAAAAAGCCGCATTCCAAATAGTGTCATTAAGAGATCTATAACAAGCAGACTTCGGTTTTCGGGTATGAAATTACACTGCAAGTTGAGAGAGCTTACGCTGCATGCACGAAGGAGTGCTGCTAGGATTTCGTCGAGCCCTCTGTTGCGCAAGGAATCCGAGGCATTTTCGGGGGTTTCGGAATTCGGATCTTTGGCTAGCGCTCTGCTTTTCTGGGTGTTGAATTCAAGTCTACAGGGTTTTGGGTTCGGGCTTAGAGTTCGGAGTCTAAGGATGTCGGTCGGGTTTAGGGCTGCGGCGTGTTTAGGGTGCAGGATGCACGGATTCGACTTGAATATGTGGGATTTAAGGCTTGTGGTTGTCAAGGGCTCAGGTCAGAAGTAAGCCGAAGATGAAAACTGTTCTGACTGCGGCGTTGAGGGTCAACATAGCTTGCAAAAGTGTAAAACACAACATCTTGCAGCCCCAAGCCATGTTTTCTTCAACACGCTTCAAGAACCTTCCGATCTCGTCTAGTGTGATGTCCCCCTTCACCCACCAGCCTAAGTCACTTCCTTTAGTGACTTGAAGCTGCGGGATAATACATCCTACAAGCCCTATGAACCCCTATCTAAACCCTAAGAGTTGGGTATGAAAACTTGAAGTTCCAGCCTTGGCGGAGGGCTTGGAAATGTCGCGCCAGGCATCGGAGGAGAGTTGCGCCTCCTCCTCCTCCTCGTGTGGATGTCTTTAGGGTTTCGGGAACTTGAGGGTTTAAGGGTCTACCGGTTCAGAAACTTATGGGGTCCAGGTTTTTCAGATTTCGCGTGTTTGGGCTGAGCTGTCGCTTTGCCTGCAACTGCTTCTACCTTCGTCAGGTTTGCGGTCCGTAAGCGCACACCACACACTTAGGTCGTCACATGAGCCTGTCTGAGAAACCATGGGATGTTGAGGACAGTTTGAGTCCATGACTGCGACCCCACCCCTTGTACCTTGAGTCGCAAACAACACCCTGCTAACCTTTCTCACTCGACCCCATATCCTAGCATGCTTACGCAGCAGCGTACTCAGGGTCGTAGAGTCTTAAAACAGGTAAGGTACCCTATAGAATACCTGAGCTATCCTGAGCTATTACAAAGTGCCTGTTTAATTTAATTGCGTTTGCTGTGCTTCAAGCTTTACTAATCTTGCCGGAAGCTATGGTCATGAACAGAGAGGCCACACCCCTGAAACAAAAACACGGGCGTGCTTTGTTACAGTAGCCCATCCTCATCAGGAGACCGTCCCAACAGAAACTGGGTGTTCGGGCACTGCTGTTGCCTTTTATAAAGCCCTCTTACCAAAAAGAACCCTTGTAAAACCCGCTGGAAATCCTGGTCCAAGCCCCTGCAGTAAGCCCTTCATAACCCTCTGAAAAATACAATCCTTTCGAACCCAGTACATAACAAGCCTGCGTCGCCCTTCGCACACGTTCGATCTCAGCTTCAGCTGCAGCGACCATGTCCCTTGCAGCCAGAGGTCTCTTCGGGTGCGAATGTCAGAATTCTACGCGTCTTAGCGTTTTGGGTGTCGGGTTTGGGGTTTCAGGGTTTAGGGTTTAGGGTCTGGGATGGAGTAAGATCTTCACCCTAAGCATGTGGAGCTGGGTGTTTAGTATACGGGAAGCCCCGCATGTGCACTACGTACCATGCGGCGGCTGCTTGGGAACAGGATGGCATTTGCGGTCCTTGTCATGGCGATGTGGAGAGAGCTTTTTCAATAGAGCACCTAGTGAGCCTGAACTGCCGGTGAGCCGGTTAAATGAAGACCCTGAACCCTGAACCCCTAAACCCTAAAACCCGGTGTAATGATACGTTATGAACCCTGCCTATAACCCTAAACTTGCCTTAAGCCCTGAACTCTAATAAGCCCTAAACCCAAAGACAAAACCCTGAATCCCAAACCCTAGGCCCTAAACCCTAAACCCCAAACCCTGAACCCCAAACCCTAAAAACCAAACCCCTAAACCCCCAAAGCCTGAACCCTGAACCCCAAACCCTGGACCCTGAACCCCAAACCCTGAACCCTAACCCCCCAAACCCTAATCGAACCCAAAGCCAAAACTCTGAATCCTAAACCCTAAACCCACCCTAAACCCTAATCGAACCCAAAGACAAAACCCTGAATCCTAAACCCTAAACCCTAAACTCCAAACCCTAAACCCTAAACCCTAAACCCCAAACCGCAAACCCCAAACCCAAAACCCAAAACCCCCAAACCCCAAACCCCAAACCCCAAACCCTAAACCCTAAACCCTAAACCCTAAACCCTAAACCCTAAACTCTAAACCCTAAACCCCTAAACCGTGCCTGGTGGGGAGACCTTGGTTCGGATGAATTCCTTCCACTGCTGCAACCACTGCGAACATAGAAGGAAGTACACCTGACAAAGGGTTGTTTAGGGTTTAGGGGTTTAGGGGTTTAGGGGTTTAGGGGTTAGGGTTTAGGGTTTAGGGTTTAGGGGCTGAGCTGCAGCAAGTCGGGAGTAACTTAACCAAAACCCCTGAAAAACCTTGAACTCAGACTTGAAGCTCTACACAAAACCACGCTACTGTAGCAGCCTTGATAATCAGAATACGGTTTTGGGGAGATATTATACGATAAATATATCAAGGAGCCCCCAAAATAGTATAGGTACTTATTAAGGCCCCTTGAACCCTAAACCCTAAACCCTAAACCCTAAACCTACCTCGCTGTGCTTGGTGTCGCATTTCGTCACGAACTCATACTCTTCGGCAGCGCGCCTTACAAGCTCCGCCTTGGTGGCCTCGGAGAGAAGCTCAGGCCGTAGGGCTTGTATCTTTTAGGGCTTTAGGGCTAATATATATATATATATATTATGGTTTAGGAATTAGGGCTTTCGGGTTAATATAAAAGATGGTGTAGCATTTAGGGCGTTAGGGCTAATAAATATAGAATCTGGTTTAGGGTTTAGGGCTTTAGGGTTAATATAAATTATGGATTAGGGCCGTAGGGTGAATATAAAATACGGTTTAGGGTCTAGGGCTTTAGGGTGAATATAAAATATGGTTTAGGGTTTAGGGCTTTAGGGTGAATATAATTTTTTGGCTTTGGGTTTAGAGCTTTAGGGTGAATATAATTTGTGGGTTAGGGTTTAGAGCTTTGGGTCGAAGATGGGTTCAGGGTTTAGGGTTCCGGAACCTGATGTCATGGCGTGACAAGTCCTGTCCCGCCTGCAACTTTGGTGGAGAGAGGTGGCGCGCCCGCTTGCGGGGTTCGATTTCGGGGACGCGCTGGCTGGCAATCATGGCAGACAGCTACAGAGGCTGCAGCTTCTGGCTGCCAAAAGTCTGATGTGCCGATAGAAAGTCACGATGAAGAGAAGTTAAGCCTGGAAAGGATGAGTGGTGAGCAAGTTTCGAGAAAGGAAAGCTTTCCCCAGAACACTAGAATGGTGTAGAATACCCAGAAACTCTTCCACTGGCCAAGCCTGCGTCTCGACTCTGCCCTGTCTTTGCCGGGCCACTTGAGCCCTTCGACACATCGGCGAATGAAACATGACTCGTCAAGTACTGTGCAAAGCAACGTGGGTAGTTCTCTAAATTCGGGTCCCCTTTTGGGATCCTTTTTATAAGGGTGCCGCACTATCTTGGGGGCCTAAAGCGGGACCCTAATTTAGAGAACTACCCACATACAGCATCAAATATGTTTGCGCTCTCTTCCAAGGCAGCTGTGTGCAACAATGCCCGCGTGAAGTGCAGATGACCTGCAAGCCGAGACCTCACATATCCAGCGCCTGGCCTCCCGCTGAAGTACTGGCTCTGCTTTTGCCTCCTCCAAGCAGTGACGCTGGAAAGAGTCTGGACAAGTGGCAATGATGATAGCAACAGTACTCAAAAGGAAAGGGGTAATGACTAGACTAGCGTGCAACAAAAACAACGGCAATAAGGAAAACAACCAATTCCAAATTTTGCGAGGAGCATGCGCCAAAAACCAAGTCACAGAACGTTTGCCGCCTGGTGTCACTGCTGCTGCTTCGGGGCGGGGGTTAGGGCTTCAGCTTTATACCTATGCTTCTGCACCACCCTTCAAAAAGCGAATTCCCTTAAAAAACACTAAACCCTCAACCCTCAAGCCCTCAACCCCTAAACCCTAAACCCTAAACTTCAAAACCTCAACTCGAAACCAACAAACGACATCTGACTCCGTCCCAAGAAGCCTTCCCCACACCCGATCCCTCAGACTACCCAGAGACTCCTTAATTCAGGAATATACCTTAAATCATAGTAAGGATCCTACTATAATTTACCTTGATTAAGGAATATACCTTAAATCATATTAGGATCCTACTAGAATTTAAGGAATATTCCTTAATTAAAGAGTATACCTTAAATCATATTAAGGATCCTACTATAACTTAAGGAATATTCCTTAATTAAGGGATATTGGAGTCCTCAGACTCGAAAGTCTATGTGGAGGGTCGGGAGACTTAGTAAATAGGTAATAAGTAGACTTGGAAGTACCCTAAAAGGAACCCTAATTGGGGTTATAGTACTCATACGTCTATAAAATAACCATTTACTAAGTCCCCCGACCCTCCAAGTACACCCTCAAAGCCCGAAGGCCCCTGCACCCGCGATCTTCCCCCCAAAGCTGTAGAAAGCCTACGGAAGCCCTGTGAAAACCCTGTACACGCCCTAGTAAAAGCCCTAGAAAACCCTAGAAAAAACCCTTTCCTAAACCCTAAACCCTAAACCCTAAAGATTTTCGTAAAACCCTTATGAAACCCTTCATCTCTCTCTCTCTCTCTATCCTTCGCCATCTCTAAAAAAAATATCGAAAGCCAAGCCCCAGCTCCTCTTCTCCGGCTTCCTCTTGCGGTGCCTCCGCCAAGGGCTCCTCGAGGAGGGATGCGCTGTGGCTCCTGACAGGAGCAGAAGGGTGTAGGGTTTAGGGTTCCCTAAACCCTAAACTCCTACACCCTAAACCGTGGAACTGAAGGGTTTAAGGGTTTGGGGTTTAAGAACCCTAGGCTTTTTTGACAGCAACAAAGGAGGGTGTTGGATTTTTGGCTTAGGGTTTAATTAGATGATGGGTTTGAGGTCTAGGGTCCAGAGTTCAGGCTTTCAGGGCTCAGGGTTGAGGGGTCAGGTTGCCTTTAAGGGCTTTATGTATGGGTGGTTGTCAAAATTAGGGTCCCTTTTTGGGTCCTTATTTTAATACGGCACCTATTATTTAGGGTACCCCAAAAGGGACCCTAATTTTGACAACTCCCCATTTGGGGTTTCGTAAAGGTTTAGTGAAAGGGTACTACAAGGTCACTGCTTTGCTTCAGGCTTCTATCCAAGACAAGCCCAGGGCCTCCCCAGCGCTATGGGTCCCTAAGCCCTGAATCAAAGGGAAGCTACAGCTGGGGAGTTTAGGGTATATAGGTTTAGGGTTTAGGGTGTAGGGTTTAGGGCTTCTACAAGGCTTCCATAAGGTATGTAGACCTTCTATAAGGATCCTATGACGGTAACCCTATAAACCCTAGACCCTGAACCATGAGGAGACCCTAATGTAGGGGCCTAAATAATTACCAATACCATGTTGGGTGTTCCTTACTATAATTATGGTAACCCTAAACCCTAAACC
>CAJNDV010030180.1:35495-54506 GCA_905221635.1 Symbiodinium sp. CCMP2456 | reverse complement strand
TTATGACCCATATTAGGGGACTTGTAACCCCACTTATAACTACCCATGAACCTCCAAGTACCAGAAGGGACCTAAAGTGACTTTCATAGGGATCCGTCCCAGCACGCCCTGCTCAGGGCCCGCAAGAAAAGGGAACCCCACCGTAGACTCCGATCCGTAGGGTCCCTGTTACCAGGATCCGGGAGTATTTCTACAGGTTTAGTAGGGTTTATTGTTGATGTGGGAGGGTTTGAGGCTTGAGGACCCTAAGCTTTGAATCGTTGCAATGTCCACTTCTGAGCTTTCGCATGGATCGTAGCTTTTCGGCTGGTGTTTGGTGCGTGTAGAAGGCCCCTAAACCCTAAACCCCAAACCCTCGACGATGGTGAATTCTCCTGAGACCTAAACCCTAAACCCTAAACCCTGAACCCTAAACCAAGTCTTAAACCCTACACCCGGCACCTTGAGAGAGCTTGCGGGTCTTTCTTGGGCCTTTCGGGCGCGGTGTGTGAGTTGAGAACTTTCGGTTTGGGCTTTCTCTGGGTGTAGGGTTTAGGGTTTAGGTTTCAGGGCTTAGGGTTTAGGGTGTAGGGTTTAGGGTGGGTGTGGGGTTCAGGGCGATAAGGGCTCCGGGTGTGGTGGCATTGTGGCATTGCACGCCGTAACTTCGTGGGACGGGTTGACTTTAACGACGGGGTCGAATCTTTCTGGTTATAAGTTATAATTATAGCATCCAGCTTGATCTTCGAACTCTACACCTTCAATCCTACATCCGAAACCCTACTGACTAAACCCCGAAGCAGTAATAAAAACCCCAAGCCCTAAACCCCGAACCTCGAAACCCGTTGAAACCCTGAAACCTGACGCCCTAAACCCTAAAGCCTAAACCCGAAACCCCGAAACCCTAAAACCCTCAAGCCACCAAAGCCCCGATGGGTTACCAAACCCTAAACCCCTAAACCCTAAACCCTAAACCCTAAACCCTAAACCCTAAACCCTAAAGCTCGTGGGCATTGCCAAGCGTAGGCTCGCCGAGCTGGCGTCCGAGTTGGACTTTTCCGCCTCCCGGGAGAAAAACGTTGCGAACATGGTTTAGGGTTTAGGGTTTTAGGGTTTAGGGTTTAGGGTTTAGGGTTCTGGTGCATGTTATAAGGCTGGGACAGGGTGTTTATTGGGTGTCTGTAGTTTTGTTATGGAAGGGGTTGTAAAATGACTTCGTGGGAGTTTGATGCGGTCGCAGTAGTAGCAGTGGTAGCAGTAGGAGTAGGAGCAGGAGCAGAAGTAGGAGCAGGAGCAAGAGTAGGAGGAGTAGGAGTCGAAGTGGGAGTTGGAGTAGGAGTTGGAGTGGGAGTAGGAGCAGGAGCTGCTGCAGCAGCAGCAGTGGCCGTGTGGGTAGGAGCAGGAACAGGAATAGGAGGGGCAGGGTCAGGGGCAGGGTCAGGGGCAGGGCCAGGGGCAGGGGCAGGGAGAAGAGAAGGAGGAGGAGCAGGAGTAGGAGGAGGAGGAGGAAAAGGAGGAGGAGGAGGAGGAGGATGGAGGAGGACGAGCAAAAGCTGTCGTCGTCATGGTTGTCGCCTCGTTGCCGTTTTGGTTTTGTTTGCAATTGTGGTAACGTGCACGTGGTATTTTGAGTAAACACAGGAAAACCCTAAACCCTAAACCCTAAACTGTAAGGAACGCATGATCACGAACCTCCTGGAGAAGCTTATTGCAAGACGACTGGTGCTGCCGAACGTTTGGTTCAGACCCTTCCTCAAGGATGACGCTCTGCCCAAGCCTGGGTGGTTTAGGGTTTGGGGTTTAGGGGGTTAGGGTTTAGGTTCAGGGTGGACTCTGACATTCATTTCTCAAACGAGATCCATGCTAGCTTCACTTCTCTTCGGGCTGCCAGTGCGCTTTGAGCTAAATCCGTAAAGCCAGGCTTGTAATAATTGGAGGCAACATGTGCAAGAGTTTGAACCAGATTGTATTTCTTTCGCTGACACCAAACCTGTGAATGTCGGGCTTGGGCTCCAGAATTTACATGGAGTCTCCTGATCAAGGCACCGTACCGGAGGATGCTGACTTTGCCGTGTTGGTGGTTGTCTTGTTAGGATGAAAGCGTGCAAGATGATACCTATGTTGACATGGCATCCATGATTGGACGCAGTTAACTGTTATCTCTTGGATGTTGAACCATTCCCAGTACGATTACCCCCCACCCCCTGCTATTCCCTCTAACATTAGTGTTTTGACTATTTTAATCTTTTCTGTTGTGCCGCTATACCCTAAACCCCTAAACCGTGCATGACTACCGTGGGAAGTTAACATGCTCCTCCGAGAACTATACGCGTAGTTTTCAGACAGGGGTCCCTTTCTGGATCCCCCCAAAACGTACGGCACCCTTGTAGAAGGACCTAGGAGGGACCCTAGTTTAGAGAGCTACCCATATGGTAGTGTAGTTGTCTTCCAAGAAAACACACATGGTGCCGTGCTGGCCACGTAAAACTCACCTCGCGCCCTCTCAGTTTCTCTGCTATATCTGCAGACTCGCGGTAGCAACCGGTAACTGAGGGTTCCTGTTTAGAACTACACATATAACCTGGAGTTTGTTTAATGGTTGTAGCCGGGGTTACACGTCCTCTGATAAGGGTTACATAGGGTTACCATTGTAGTTGCCCTACTTATAACTCCACTTAGAACTACCCATGAGCCTCCAAGTAGTATGCCCTAATCCCTAAACCCTAAACCCTAGACCCTAAACCCTTAAATCATGGTCTAAGGAGGAAGTGGTGGACACAGCCACTCTGCGCGATCCCAAGCCCGTTGGTGTCCTTCGTGTCACTGAGGCTTGGCTTCAGCTTACGACTGTTCGAAGCTTTAGGGTTTAGGGTTTAGGGTTTAGGATGATGATGGTCATCAAGACTCGTTTTTGTGGAAGTGATGCTATCCGAGTTACCATGGCCTCAACTCAGAAGCCTAAGCCAATTACAAACTCGGCTCGGGTGGTCGAGTGAAGAGCCACACCGCTCCTGCTCCATTAATTGGTTTCTGCTTGCACCAAACTTCTTGTCCGTATTGCCATGGTCATCGCCGCCTACTTGCCTTTAAAATCACGATTTGTTATAGTTTGTCGCGCTGCTGCCGTTCGTGGCAACGACGATGAATGTGAGGAGATTAAGGGTTAACTTGACTGCACTATATTTCAGCATAAAGCTGTTTAGTGTCGCCGCCAGTTCAATTGACGATTGTCGCGGCATTGTCATTTCCGCGGTGCTTGTCGTTGACCTTGCCAGCTTCGATCATGATGATGATGATGATGATGATGATGATGATATTGACGATGACGATGAGGAGGATTATCACGAACGTGATGATGAATATGATATGACTATGATGTCGACGATCATGAAGATCATGGGTGTGAAGGTGGTGGCGGTGGTGGTGGTGGTGGCGTTGATCATGACGATTGGATGACGGGCACGAACATTCTGTTGGCTTGTACGATTAGGATGGCGTGGTTGTTCTTAGTGATGTTGTCGATAGCGGCCATGCTTATGTTGTAGCTGATTGTTAGCAAGATGATGATCGTGGATGATGGTTAGTTTCTTCCCCTCTTTGCGGTACTACGTAGTATGAAACTGATTCCACTCACTTCAAGGGCACTCCTGCATCGATACAGTTCCCTTGTCCTGAAACCCTAAGCCCTCAAACCCTACACCCTAAACCCTAATATAGCGGCTTAAATAATTTCCTCTACTATATTTGGGGTTCCTTATTATAGTTATAGTGTAATATAACCCAAAACCCTATTCTAATTTTTACGGCCCGTACGTTAAACCCTCCCGGTGTGCCCCAAACCCTAAACCCTAAACCCTAAACCCTAAACCCAAAACCCTAAACCCAAAACCCTAAACCCTAAACCCAAAACCCTAAACCCCAGGCTATCGAGGCCAAGGACCTCTACGCCAATGACATCAACCTCTTCACAGACCGGACGAGCGATCCATACGTCCGAATCCGCCTGGCCGACGACGCCGCCGGGCGGGTTTAGGGTTTAGGGTTCAGGGTTTAGGGTTCAGGGTTTAGGGTTTAGGGTTTAGGGCTGTGGGAGATCTTGCGTTTCAGGTGTAAGGCGAAGTGCACCGTGAGTAATGCCATGTGATTATTGTTTTCAGGTGTAAGGCGAAGTGCACCGTGAGTAATGCCATGTGATTATTGTTGGTGTTCTTGATCGTATGATTATTTTCATTAATACTGTTACTTTATATGCAAAGTCATATGAGTCATTATCATTATCAGTATTATGCTCAGTATCTTTACTGCTATTATTGTTGTCGGTATCATCGTCATTACTATTACTATTGTAATGTTGTAGTTGTGGGACTTTAGGACCCGCCCGCAGGACAGGGCATGCATTTCAGGGCTTCTCGCTTATCAACACGAACTCTCCGAAAACGGGTTGGGGTTTAGGTCTTAGGGTTTAGGGGTCTAGGGTTTAGGGTTTTGGGTTTAGAGGTTCGGGTTTAGGGGTGTAGTGTTTTGAGTTTAGAGGTTTGGGTTTAGGGTTAACGAACCATGATCGACAAAAAGTGTCCTATGATGGCAATGTGTACAACCCAAACGCCACAGATTCCTTATTCTTCTGGTAATCCTTTTACCCGCGAGGAGCAACCCTCATGGAACCTCTGTCAGGAACCCGTATAGAACCCAGAAAATAGCCCATGGAGGAGCTCGGAAGCAATCCAGAAAGATGTTGGGGTTGAGGGTTTGGGGGGACTTTACATACTTCGAGGCTGAAGGTTTGAGGTCTTTCGATTCAGAGTTCAAGATTTACAGTGGGGCTTAGGGTTTAAGGTTTAGGGGGCGCAGGGTTCTGGAGAAGACGACAGCAGCAATCATCAACAGCTCGAGGAATGGAAGTCCAAGCACCGGGACAGTACTTGCAATCCCAAATGGGTCGCGGACCCTGATGCGCAGCTCAGCCGAATGTGATATGTAGGATAGTATGTAGTCCCGAAGGGGTAGATTCCATCAACCAGGGCATAGACATACAAGAACACAAGTTACGAGCTCAAGAGGCCATAGACCTTAAACCCTATAGGGTTTTAGGGTTGAGGGGTTAAGATTTGGGGTTCAGGGTTTAGGGTTGTAGGGTTCAGGGTTTAGGGTTGGAAGCGTGGCTTAGAACTCCCGTTCGTTTTGGTGATTTCGCAGGATCTTGCAATCAGGAGTACACAATCGGACGAGTGGGCTCAGTATTATAAGGGCCTAAATAATGACCAATGCTATTTTTGGGGCTCTTCATTATAACTATAGACAAACATACCCTAAAGCCCCATTCTAATTTTTAAGGCCTCTACATTGCAGCTGTGGTTGCTGTTCTTCTAGCTTTGATTGATGACCCCAGGGTTTGCAGGTCCAACCTGATTCCGGTTAAAGTAAGGACTATAAGCCCTAAACCCTAAACCCTAAACCCTAAACCGAATGTGATGGAGCTGTTCGGAATTCAGAGGAATTCGTCTTCCCTCATGTGTTTGATCTCGCGTAAGTAGTGGTCCGCTTTGGGCAATTCCGTCCCCGCCCAGGTAGACCCGCCTTTTTTGAGCCAAGCCCTGTCGACACCCAGAGAGCCTGATAGCCCTTGAATGAAGAATATGCTTCAAATCCCAATAAAGAAATCACTTATCATTTAGACTGTATCCCGTAATTAAGAGGTGTTGGTCTTTCTGGGAAGGGAGATCATAGCAATCGCGGGGACGTGGTTGAGGGGGTTTCGGCGAGTTTTGAAGTTGTTTTTGGCTTTCGAGCTCAATCCCTAGATCCTGAACCCTGCACCCTATTCCGTGAAGCCTAGACCCTGAAACCTTAACCACTGGAGGCTGGCGACTGGTGACGTTACCGTCTCCGAAGAAGAGCGGCATGACTTCTTGGTTTATGACCCTCGCCTCATGGATCTTGAAAGGCAAAGTTGTAAGGCTTCAGGCTAATGTAGGAGCCTTAATAATTTGAATAGGGTTTTGGGTGGTTTCTTATTATACTTGTAGTAAAATATGCCGCAAAACCGCATTCTAATTAAGGCCCCTATATTATGAGGTTTAAGGGTTCAGGGTATGAGCCCTTCCTACGCCCTAAACCCTAAACTTCAGGGCTGTTGATCTAGGAGGTCGTGCCACTGAAGAGGTTCTCTCTGAATCTTGGGCGGAATCAATAGGAGAGTCTAACTATGAAGACTCCTCCACCTTGAAATATCCCTGATGTAAGATTTGTAGATCCCTTTAAAGGAAGCTGATTCTAATCATTAAGGCCCCTATACTACACCCTCGTAAAAAACCGTATCGTAGCCCTTATATAAGGAGCCCGTTGACGGAACCTAAACCCTAAACCCTTAAAGGAGCCCTATTCCAGGAAGGAATCAAGCCAGTACCATCAATGCGCAGGATGTGGGTCAGACACTTCGCATTGAAGTCTACGACTGGAACGAGTTCCAGAGTGACGTTCTGCCACTCGGCATATTCCATATTCAACCCTAAAGTGCTATTTTATATCAGTTTAGGGATCCAGTTTGGTTGCTGCTTCGTTCACCACTGTCAGCGAGATGTCGTGGCCGTCCGTTCTGCGGGTGCAGCTGAGGGGCAGGGGCCTTGCGATTCATGGCTTCGTGGTGTTTGCCCCCAGGGTTGCGGCACTGCATCAAACCCTAAACCCTAAGCCCTAAACCCATTCTTCAGCATCACCATAGCCATCGTCATCATCATTGTCACGCAACAACGACTCCACGACCATCATAACGACCATCATCCGACAACATCATCCCGTCCCGTTACCATACTCATCTCGGTTTCGATCATGATAACTGTGAGGTTCATGATGATGATGATGATGATGACGATGTTTACGGTAATCAGTAGTCTTTATCGCACCACTCTCTTTTTGTGTCCGGCTCAGTTCATCCTTGGCTCAAAGCCTCAACAGCATCCACAAGTGCTTCGCCAATTTTTGCCGAAGCTCAACTGAGGATCGGACGCTCGATTCACATCTCCGTGCAGGACGCTCTGGCGAAGTCAAGGAGTGACGGCACAAAAGTCCAACTTCAGGGTTTAGGGTTTAGGATGGTCTAGGGTATGGGGTAGTTTTAGGTTTTTTGAGGGGTTTCGAGTTTAGGGTTTATCAAGAATCCTCAAGCTTCGATGCTATGAAATCCAAGCTTCTGGAAGGAAGTGGATCGAGCTGAAGCAGAAGGACGACAAGCCCGGCGGTCACCTTCAGATGACCACTGCCGAAAATAGATCATAGAATCCTTACAGTACCCTTCTAGAAACCCTATAGGAACCCTCACAGACCCCTTCAAAGAGCCTTAAAAGGGCCCACCAATAGAAGAAGCTGTCCAGTTGAGGCTTTCGGGGTCGAAGGATTCAGCTTCAGGAGCTGGGCGGAGGGCAAACCCTGAACCTTGAGATCCGAAACCTTAAGGCCCAAACCTTTAGGGTCCCAAATAGGGTTTAGGGTTTAGGGTTTAGGGTTTAGGGGTTTAGGGGTTTAGGGGTTTAGGGTCCCAAATAATTACCAATATTATTTTCGGGGTTCCTTCGTGTACTTGTTACTATACAGAAGCCCAAAACCCTATTCTAAGCATTAAGGCAACATATTACACCCTAGACCAGTAAGCCCCAATGCCAAAGCGAAAGTGGGACTGAGGGGCTAGGTTTAGAACATACATGGCCTTGCCTTTCGGGGGTTTAGAGTCGGCAAGCCATAAGGCTTAAATGTTGCTTAGCTATTTAGGGTTTAGGGTTGAAGGACCATGCGACTTAGTGACTTTGGTTGTAAACAAGGCAACTATTGTTGTTGTAGTTACTAATACCCCCGATTAAGGTACTTATGACCTTGCTTACTAAGTCCCATGATCCCCCAAGCCCTAAACCCTAAACTCTAAACCCTAAACCCTAAAGCCTAAACCCTAAAAGCCCTAAACCCCTAAACTAGAGTCCCCCACAAAACTAGCATCCCAAAGCAGAAGATCCTACAGCCGGATCCGCAACCGGCGGCCTAAACCACCCTAGACCCCTTTGTCCGAGGGCAAACTAGAGGGATTCAGGGTTAGGGTTTAGGGTTTAGGGTTTAGGGTTTAGGGTTTAGGGTTTAGGGTTTAGGGTGTAGAAATTCGGCAATAAGATCCCTGATTGTTTTGGTCATTTGCATCAAAAAAACTCTTCTTCCTTCCAGGCTCGCATGTTAAACCCTGAGCCCTCAAAAACCAAGGCAGTTCGACTGGCTGAAGGTGGTGCAGGACAGGGTTGTGGCTTCCCGAAGTCCTTCGATTTCCTAGGCTTAGGCTTTGGGATGGAGGGCGTGGGGAAAAACGGATGGATGAAGGTACCTTCTGTGAGAAGCCCTAAACCCGAAACCGACGCCCTAAGCCCTAAACCCTAAACGCAGAAAGCCCTGGGAGCCCTAAGCGCGGCATGTCCTTCAACCCGAAAGCCTCGTCCCCTTGAGCCCCAAACCCTCCGCCCCACTCGTAGTTCAGAGCTCTCCCTGTTACGAGGAGAGCGTCGGGCCCTTGAACCAAGAAGACGACGCCTGCATGGTCAGACTGAAGATCGATGAAATCCATGTGACCCTGGACTGCTTTGGAGTACCGGATTCACAGCCGAGTTTCGTGATTCGAGCTTCGGGTTGCGGCTCGGAGGTGTTGCTGAAAACCCTCAGCCCTAAGCCTCATATCCTAAATATCTTTAAGCCCGAAGCCATAAGTCGCAATCGATCCCTAAACCTTAAACCCTGAACCCTAAACCTTAAGCCGTAAACCGACCTTGAATTCCCAGACCCCGGCCCAAAGAGCATCGCAGCCACGAGCTGAAACCTCCGCCTTGTCTGTCCGATGTTGATTCGGGGCTTGCCGGTTTAGGGTTTGGGGTTAGGGTTTTGGGTCGGTAGAGTTCAGGCGGCTGGGGATCAGTTCGTTGGCATTCGGGGTCTTCGGGTTTATGGCTCAGCAACTCCACGAGGCATTGTCAGAGATTGCTTTGGTAGTTGTGGTTTTCAAGGAGTGGGGGCTTCGCTTCAAAACTCACGGTGTAGAGTGGTTTAAGTCTTTTGTGGTTGGGTCCCTGTGCAAGAAACTCGAAATGAATCCTTTGCAAGTATAACATAGGAGCCTAAATGGTTAGAATACGGTTTTTGGGGCCTATTATATTACATGTCTAATAAGAACGCCCCCCCCCCGAAATAGTATTAATAATCATTTAGGCCCCTACATTACCGCCAGCAAACTTCCCACCAACATGAACCTCGTAAGCCTCTTCAGAACAAGCCCTCCCAAACGTAAAGCACCACGGCGTGGCGGGGTCACAGCAATGCTTGCTTTGCAGGTTCTCTGGCTTTCGGCGTTCAGCATAATATAGAAGCCTAAATAATTACCGATACGACTGTTAGGGTTTATTATTATTATAGTACATGTACCCCCAAAACCCTATTCAAATTATTAAGGTCAGAGGTGTCAGGCTTTAATGATTTAAGTTAAACCCTAGAGGCCGCAAGCAGCACCGAATATAGGGGCCTAGATAATTACCAATACTGTCTTGGGGGTTCCTTATTCTAATTATATCGTAACATACACCAAAGCCCTCTTCTAATTTTAAGGCCCTCTACCCTAAACCCTTATGGTAGCCCTTATAGAACCCGTCAAGGAACCCTGTAACAGAACCCGAGAAGCCCGATTCTAACTATTAAGGCCCCTATACTATCATGGTCTGCTTTCCTTCACCCGCCCAGGCCAGAAGACGTTGCCTCTTGGCCGCAGGAAGTGGGTCGTCAGACTAGGCTCTGGGGGACTTGCCCTAAAGCTGATGTGTGTATGTAAGTAGGTGAAAGACACATACCTATATATCAAAACCTTAAAACTCGCATATAGTATGCAGGACTTGGTATCTGGAAGCATTCCGCACACATTTATATCTTTAGATTTCCGACTTTTTTGTCTGTAGGTGCGCAGGTTTGGCTGTGTTTACGCGGTCTTGGGCGCATTCTGAAGCAAGACCGGAATATTCAGTAGTTCTATTCCTGCACAGTCCCTACACCCTAAACCCAATGTAATTGTGCGGTAAATGTCCGCCGAAACCCTCGATGCTCTGCTCCAACCCCGGTGTGAACCAGGACCTGCTATATGCAAAAGTCGAGGCACAGGGCTCTGTCAGAGTTTGATGCAGTTTTTGTTTTAGGATGTAGGGTTTCGGGGGAATTCGGAACTAGAGGGGTTTAGGGTTGTTTGGAGGCGTGAGGGTCTGATCGGTGTGTGTGTGTGTGTGTGTGCAGGATCTTCGATGACCCTTCGCGCTACCTGTCTTTTCAAGGGACTTTGTAGGGGTGTCATATTGAAGAACCCCGACATGCAGGGTTTAGGGTTTAGGGGTTTAGGGTTTAGGGGGCAGGCGTGTCCTGAAGCAATCGTCGGGTGATTATGGATGGCGGAGTCCTTGTGTCCTGTAGTAGCCGGTAGTACCTCACGGGCTTGCAGGGGAAGATCGGTTCATGAGATTTGCGTCTTCATTTCCATCATCTTCAGGTTGTGCATTGTAGTAGCCGTAAGCCCAAAAGCCTAGCACCTAAACGCTGATGCCAAAAATCCGGATAGAGATACACGTATGTTATCCAGATGCCCAGCGAGCGCAGGTGAAGTTCCAGGAGGTGTTCAAAGCATCAACGCCGGATACCCACCTCAGCAGCCCCTTCGGCTCAAGCTTCGGGTTCCTTCATGGAGTCATCCGAGGGTTGCTCAAAGTTAAGGGGTTCTCTCACGGATTCTACAAAGGGTTACTTGAAGGGTTCCTCAAAGAGGTTGTTTGAGTTTGGGGGTTGAGGTTTTAGGCGTGAGGTCTTGCAACAGGAGTAAGCACGATCCTGCCAAGGCCCCGCAAGTACGTAAACGTAAGCAAGCGCAGAAACCGGCTGCGGTTTTAAGGGTCGCTGCTTGGATTGATGGTGGCCCACCCAACTCCAAATTTTCGAGTATGAGGAAACGATCCGGTCCGGCTCTTCTTCCGAGGCTGTACCGCAACCTCAACTGTGCGAGAGAGAGAGAGAGAGAGAGACAGAGGGCGTTTGGGCTCAAGGTGTTGTGCTTGGGGCTTGAGGGCCGGATGTGGCTGTTGTGGAGCTGTCGGACATCCTGTGATGGGTTTCGGGTGTAGGATGTTCGGCTTAGGAAGGCGTACTTGGAGGTTCGTGGGTAGCAAGAAGTGGGGTTAGCAAGTAGGATAACCAAAAGTATATCCCACATTAGGGGACTTAAAATCCCGCTAACAAGTACCCTAAACCCAACCGCTAACCTAAACAGAAACTTTACAGGAACCCGGCGATGAACCTCCAAGTAGGATTTTAGGAGTCCACGAGGCCATGCTGTGGTGACGGAAACGGGCATCAGCAGCGATGGCGAGAAGGAGAAGCGCTTGGATGTGGAGTTCCGTGACTGCAGTTAGGATTTAGGGTTTACTAGGGTTATAAATAAAGTAGCGATAACACAAACCCTAAACCCTGAACCCAGCTAAACCCCGCTCGCAAATTGATACAGCTCTCCCAGCCGCGTTTGAGGTACGTCCTCTGCTTCCAGGCCGGCACCTCTGTGTTCGGTGGAAGCCTCGATCGGTTCCGGCTAGGGGGTTTCGGGGTTGTGGGTTTCAGGGTTTAGCCTTAAATCCAAATCCCTAAACCCTAAACCCTAAACCCTGAGCCGTAAACCCTAAGCCCTAAGCCATAGGCCCTAAACTTGAAACCCGAAACCCTAAGCCCTAAGTCCTAAGCCCTAAGGCTGCGACTTTGGGGCTCCCAACTCTGGATCCCCCCGGAGACGCAGGTGTCCCGCAGCGCTGCGGAGACGGAGCCTCTGCAGATTTCCATCATCTCCAATGAAAAGGCGCCTAAACCCTCAACCCTCAGAAAGAGCCCCATTAGGGTTTAGGGTTTAGGGTTTAGGGTTTAGGGTTCATCTCCAATGAAAAGGTGCCGAAGCCCTAAGAAAGGACCCCCAAAACTCTAAGCCCGAAGCCCTACACCCTAAACCCTAAGCCCTAAACCCTAAACCCTAAGCCCTAAACTAAACCCTAAGCCCTAAGAAAAAACCCCAAAACTCACCCCAAACCCCTAAAGTAAGGCTTACACCTTAAACCCTGAACCCTTAAACCCTAAAGCCGTAAACCCTAAGCCTTCTGGGGTTTGCCGGGTCTTGAGGTTCATCTTTGCCTGGCTCGTCTGGAGTGAAGGGCGTCAGGGTTTAGGGTATTAGGGTTTAGGGTTTAGGGTATAGGGTTTAGGATTGGAGTCATGGGCGTCAGGATTAGGGTTTAGGGTACAGGGTTTTTGGGCTTCCCCTTAGGGCTCCTTTAAGGGCTTTTTTGATAAGGGTTGTATCAGATCGCGGAGCTTACCCAAGAAAGGGGCCTTCAGCCGACATCTCTGCCCCTACTTGGAGGTTCATGGGTAGTTAGAGCTGGGGTTATAAGTCCCCTGTAAAGGATCCCTTGAAGGAGCCCTTGAAGGATCCCTTAGAGGAGCCCTTAGAGTCCTTAAAGGATCCCTTAAAACGGAGCCTTTAAAGGAGCCCTTAAAGGGGAGCCTTTAAAGGATCTCGCATGGGTTATGATTACAGTCCCACGCCCTGAACCCCAAGTCCGAAGAGACCCCACGGACCACAGCCAGGTGGCGGTTTAGGGGTTTAGGGGTTTAAGGGGTTTAGGGGTTTCTGGGTTTAAGGGTGTAGGGTTTGGGGTTTAGGGGTTTAGGGTTTAGGGGTGTAGGGTTTGGGGTTTAGGGTTTAGGGTTTCGGCGGGGCTGCACATCTGAGAGACCCCCACAGGGTGTTGGAAAGCCTTGCTCCTCGTCGAGCCGCCGGCGCAGGCAAAGGCCGCGAGAACCCACAACCTGACAATCCATCCCAGCTGCTCATTTTATGCAAAACTGCGAAGGGAAGCAGAGAGCACAAAAGCCCCCCTTGAGGGGGGTTAAGGGGCTGAGGCCTAACACTAATTAATAGTTGGGGTGGTTGGGGCGGGAGTACATGCTGACGCAAGCGCACGATAAGTGGGTGCGCCTCCGTTCCTGAAGAAGCGCACCCACCGCCCGCACACTGAATACACACCCCCTCAGCCCTAAGACCGCAAACCGTAAACCCTAAACCCTAACCCCCTATAAACCCCTAAACCCCTAAACCCTAAACCCTAAACCCTAAACCCTAAACCCTAAACCCTAAACCTTAAGCCAGGCGGTGGTGGCGACGGGGGAGTTGGATCTCCGTGAGGTCGTCGCCGAGGGCGGCACCAAGGAGTGGCCTCAGGAGGATCCCATGCGACCCGCCTTTTATAGTTTTAAGAATGGTTTAGGGTTTAGGGGTTTAGGGGTTTAGGGTTTAGGGTTTAGGGTTGTAGGGGTTTGTTGTGTTATTGCTTCTTGGTTTTCAGAGTTTTAGGTGATTGTTGTCTGTTTCTGCCTGTTTTTCAGCGAGTGATGGGATAGGGGGTTTAGCAGGGTTTCTTGGGCAGGTTAATGGGGTCTGCCCGGTTTAGAATTCCAAGCCGGTTTCAGGGCTAATTACGATTCTGCGTCTGGTTGATGATCTTCCGTTCAGGTCTTGAGGCTTGCAGGTATTCCGTTGAACGGTTGACAACATGTCCACGAGCTGCAGGTACTTCTTTCTAGTGTTTAGGGCGGCACTCCGGTTGTTGTGAGGTATCGTTAGACCGTGGGCACCTTAAACAAAACAGCTAGGGCAGTCAGGAGCAGTGCGGCAGTGCCGTAGGTGGATCCCTGTCTGTGGAGGCCCCTACACAGTCCCCTCACAGATTTTCGCGAGTCCTTCGGAAGTTACAGGGAGCGCCCCGTCCGATAGTGCCGATTCTCGGAACTCTGTTAGACCAATGCGAAAGCCGAACTTTGAGCTCCCTCAGCCAAGGCTCTTGAAGAGACCGCGTGAAGATAAGAACGTGATCTCAGACTTCCTGTCGTCGAATCCGAGTCAGGACACAAGCGCTCGGATTTTGCAGGGTTTCTGCAACTGCAACGGGCATTCGGAAAGCCTGGATTCCACCGGAAAACAGAGCCTTCTCCACGACCCAGCACCAACAACATCCTTAGTCCAAGCTGCCTGGGCAGCTCGAAGCCCCAACCGATGCTAACTCTAACCAATGCACAGAGGCCGCCCGAAATCTTAGAGGTGAACCTGCAAGCCGTCTCGGAAGGTTAAAGAGCTTGTATAACTCTCGCACTGCTGCAGGAACTTACAAAGTCAGATCTAGAACCCATCATATCCTAGTGTTTACGGTTTGGGGTTTAGGGTTTAGGGTTTAACCTTACACCCCTCGAAGTTTCACCACAACTTTCAGAAACTTGTCGTTTGTCGCAGGACGAAGAGAACAAGGCCACGTCTGCGAGATTTAGGCTCCAGAGTCTCGCTCGAGCTACTCTATGACAGCATTGAAGATCGTTATTATAAACTAGAATCATAGTCACATATCGAAACAATAAGAATGACCGTAATATCTGTTGTAAACGTAGTCGTAATAGGTATGCAGTAGTAGTTGTAAATTGAAGATGCCCGCGCAGCCAAGAACCCCAAAAAACCCTAAACCCTAAACCCTAAATCCTAAACCCTAGACCGCCCCAAAAACCCTATCTAAGCCTATCACAAACCTCACGAGAACCAAGAGACCCTGCCCTGGGCACTTGGAGGCACCACCCTTGCGGGCTGAAATCTCTGTGTCGGCCTGGGCCCAAAGAGAGTGTGAGAGGTCATAGAGGGCTTAGGGGTTTGGTTTTTAGGGGTTTAGGGTTTATCAAGAGTTTAGGTTATGCTTTTCCTCTTGGGTTTCGGTTTTGGTGAGCCTGGTTTTTCTTTGTAATTTAGTGCGGAGTTCCCGGCATAGGGGCGCCACAGTAGCTGTCTCCAGCAGGGGCTTTGATGATGTCCCTCCCCAGCACTCGATGGCACCCAACATCTTGAGCCCCCTTAACAAGCCCCAGAACCCTGAACCCCAAACCCTAGAACCCTGAACCCCAAACCCTAGAACCCTATGCCCCAAACCCCAAACCCCTAAACCCCTAAACCCTGTCTTTCCTTGTTGTTGGGACCCTAAACCCTAAACCCCAAACCCTAGAACCCTAAACCCCAAACCCCCACCCCTAAACCCCTAAGCCCTGTCTTTCCTTGTTGTTGGGAGCCTGGGATGCAACAGAAGGCTGTCTGGTGCTTAGTAGGGAATGGGGGAATGGATTCCCCTTAGGGTCCAACCCTAAACCCTAAACCCTAAACCCTAAAAGCCTAAAGGTCCCTTCTTGTAGTCCCTATAACCCATCCCCCCATTCCCTACTAAGCACCAGACAGAAGGTCATGGGCCTGGTCCCGGTCCCCACGAAGACAGCGATCGCCCACATGAGGAGCCTGGAAGTGTGTTTTTTTTAGGGGTTTAGGGGTTTAGGGTTTAGGGTTTCGGTCAGTTGGGCGAATTTACGTGTAAGCCGAGCTTGTTACGAACATTGTTCTTTCGGGTTCCCCAAGGATGATTTTTATGTTGGTGAGCCCGAAAGCACCCTTCCAATCTTGAGGGCCCTGCATTACAAGGTCTAGGGGTTGGGCTTGGTGCTTATTTCTGATTGTGGATGTGAGCTTGGAGCTGGCGTGATCCATGAGGCACTAGCTCTATTAGATAAATTGGATGATCTAGTATCGCAAGTTTCTGCAATAAAGTAACGCTGCCGTTGGTAATTTCTGTTCCGGAAGCCACTTTCCCGCATGCCCGCCATGAGGTTGGGACCAGGTGCTGTCACTAGCAATGTTGCTGTAGAATGGCTGCTGAGTTGGTGTTTTCTTGTAACGCCTTTTTTCCTCGATCTCCATATGATCCATATTTGCCAAACTTTCACTAGGGAGTGAAAGGGTTATTCGCACCCTTGCCGGTACCCTTAAAGCAACCCTATCAGATGGACCCCGGACGCCAGGAAGCGGCGAATGCAAAGCCCCAAGGCGGGCATCCCTCCTTTTCGCTTGAGTTGGCTAAGGGTTTAGGGTAAACCGGGTTCAGGGTTTCGGGTTTTAGGGTTTAGGGTATGTAGGGTTCAAGGTTTGGGGTTACGCTCTGGGTTGATTCGGGCTTATCCGAATCCTGAGCTGACCCGCGCCACATCCTCCACTTGAAAATCCTGGTAAGCCTGCAAGCTGGAGCCCTCCCGTGGCATCAAACATGGCTTATTCCTTGGGTTAGCTAACCCGGTCATCATCATCATCAGCATCATCATCATCATCATCATCATCAACACCATCACCATCACTACCATCATCATCATCATCATCATCACCATCACCATCACCTTCACCACCACCACCACCACCATCATCATCATCATCATCGTCAGCATCGTCACCATCATTAACATCATCACCATCCTCATCATCACCATCACCATTACCATCATCATCATCATCGTCATCATCATCATCATCATCATCATCACCATCACCATTACCATCATCATCATCATCATCATCGTCATCATCATCGTCACCACCACTACAATCATCATCATCATCATCACCATCACCATCACCTTCACCACCACCACCACCATCATCATCATCGTCAGCATCGTCATCATCATCATCATCATCATCATCATCACCGTCATCATCATCATCATCATCATCAACATCAACATCAACATCAACACCATCAACATCAACATCACCAGCATCAGCATCAGCATCTTCATCATCATGATCATC
The DNA here is from genome assembly GCA_905221635.1 of Symbiodinium sp. CCMP2456. NCBI lineage: Eukaryota > Dinophyceae > Suessiales > Symbiodiniaceae > Symbiodinium > Symbiodinium sp. CCMP2456. The sequence continues at coordinate 37,780 of CAJNDV010030180.1, read as the reverse complement.
ATCATCATCATCATCATCATCATCATCTGCATCTGCATCTGCATCTGCATCATCATCATCAAAAACTACGAGTATCAGTGATAACTCAGAGATAATCGCTAGCATTGTGTGCATTGACATGGCTCCTGGCATGTATATCATTGCATTGTGTTCATCGTCATGACAATTTTTTCTCAGTTGTGTCATTATTCTTGACACGATCAGTTCCTTGCGATCTTGAACCCCGTAGTTTGGCACTCAAATACCGACATTCGAACCCGCCGAAAAAGCCTTACTCCTTCACCCCAAACCCCAGCAATCCGAAACCCTGCCCTCAATCCCGAACCCTAAACCTTCAATCCTAAACTCTAAACCCCTCTTAAAGAAAAAAACTGAGCCCCCAAAAGCCCGCAACCAGCCCTGGCTCTTGCAGAAACCGACCGCTCTAAGTTCAGGCATTTCCCACTGCGTCTTCGACTTTCTCGCATACCATCCGCAGCTTCGCGAGGACGGCGGACGAACAGCCTCTCGTGCATCCCGGCTTGAGGGTTCGGGGCTTAGGGTTCAGGGTACCAGCAAAGCTCCAAATCTTAAGCACCCATGCAGCCCCAATTAGTATCTGCACCTGAAACCCACACATTCTGCAACCTTAACGCGCTAAGCATCACTAAACGCTTCAAGTCTAAACGCAAGAAGGCTGGCTTGAAGAGCCCAGGAACCGGGACACGACGAAGTGCACCGGGTCGGTGGAATCGCTGGCACCCTTGGTTGCAAGTGCTGGGTCCTTGTTGGATACAGTTTTACACTTTTGTTATAGTAAAACGCAATAAGTATTAACAGTGATCGTTTTGAATATAGCCCCAACAGGAAACCAGAGTGGGTGTTTGAAGGCGACCAAGCCGTTTTGGGGGGGTTTTCCGTTTAAAGGTCTTACTGTGAGGGTCTGGGCTTCAGGGGGTTTCTGGTTTAGGGTTAGGTTTCAAGGGTTTAAAGGTTGCGAGTTTGGAATTTCAGTTGCATCTGCACTTTCCGCAGCTGCGGGATACAAGCAAGCCATCAGTTGCATTCGGTGTTGAGCGTGTGGTTCCCTTTCTTTGCAATCAGATGCAGCGCAGGTGCGCGCAGGGATCAGCTGACGCCTGGTCGGTAGTCATGTAGGCCTGAAGAATTAGGCTAGGGTTTTGGGGTACATGGTTACAGGATACGAAGGGCATTCAGACCTCTTCATTATGAGGTTCTTGCGGCTCGAGGTCAATATTGAGGGTTTCGGACCGTGATCTACACCCGACGCCCTAGATTTCCTTTGGGACCCTCACCCCTCGATTGTAGAATCTCGACATCCCCACCCTCAGTACCAAGTTCACGGTCCTTTGGCATGGACCCTACCTTAACCTACCAAACCCTACCTTTCTGTAGGGTCCCTATAAATACCATATTAGGGTTTGTAATAAAAGCCTACAAAAACGTAGGGTTTGGTGGTATAAGCTAGATTCGTAGTCGACCTTATTATTTATTCTCTGCTATACTGCATCGTAGAACATTGATGAGTTGCTGCGAGTACCGCTTTGCCACGAGGACTGTACCCTGGAACGCGAATGGTAAGCTACCCCATCCACCATGACAAAAAAATGTCTGTTGTAGTGTTGGTGGCCTAGGACTAATTTAACCCTAAACCCTAAACCCTAAACCCTAAACCCTAAACCCTAAACCCTAAACCCTAAACCCTGAGGGCTGGTGTAACCCTCCACCCGAAGGACTGGTTCAACACCTTCTTCGCCCGGTTATGGCCGAAGATTGCAGCATATGTGCAAAAGCTCATGGAGGACCGCTCTGCTGTCGGGAGTTCACAGAGTCCAATATCCCTAAACCCTAAACCCTAAACCCTAAACCCCCTCATCCCCACTAAACCCTAAACCCTAAACCCCCTAAGCCCCCGAAGCCCTGAACCCTAAACCCCCTAAACCCCCGTCTCTAAACCCTAAACCCCTAAACCCTAAACTCTAAACCCTAAACCCCCTAAACCCTAAACCCCTTAAACCCTTAACCCTGAACCCCAAACCCTAAACCGCTAGACCCCCTAATGGAGGGAATCTAGCGATGGGCTGCCGGGGTCACAGAGAGAGCCGTGAGTCGAAGATCACCCCTTTTTAAGCTCAAGACCCCTCAACTCTAAACGGGTTTAGGGCTTTAGGGCTTTAGGGGTTTAGGGGTTTAGGGTTCGGGGTTTAGGGGTTTAGGGCTTTAGGGGTTTAGGGGTTTAGGGTTTCGGGGTTTCGGGGTTTAGGGGTTTAGGGTTCGGGGTTTAG